>VXBD01004357.1:11577-54916 GCA_013399975.1 Indicator maculatus | reverse complement strand
TGGAGAACATTGGAGCCATCCCAACATAAAGCACTACAGAAGTCTCTTGAGGAAGTCTTACAAAGCAGGATTTGTGCCTCTCACAAAGCCACAAACTACACTGAATCAGGATTTTCTGCTAATGGCAAAAATATGTCCCTGGGAAAATATGTCCCTGGGAAAATATGTCCCTAAGAAAATTTGTCCATAACAAAATCTGTCCCTAAGAAAATCTCTTTCCAATAGAGTAAGTTAGTGAAATGTGGGTTTTGTGCAGTGCAATGTGTCAGCAGCAGGGGAAGCAAATGAATTTAGCATTTCCTAAGGTCTGCAAGCTTGAATATGAACTCTTGGTTGTGTTCTTTCACAATCACACAATCACAGAATGTCAGAGGTTGGAAGGGGCTTCCAGAGATCCTCCAGTCCAACCCCCCTGCCAGAGCAGCATCACCCAGGGTAGTCTGCACAGGAATGCATCCAGGTGGGGTTGGAAAGGCTCCAGAGAAGGAGATTCCACAATCCCCTTGGGCAGCCTGTTCCAGGGCTCTGTCACCCTCACTGTAAAGAAGTTTCTCCTCATGTTGAGCTGAAATCTTCTCTGTTCAAGTTTGCATCCATTGTTTCTTGGCTTATTACTGAACATTACTGCAAAGAGCCTGGCCCCCTCCACTTGCCCCCCACCCCTCAGATACTTCTGGTTAATTTTGTGACTCTGTGATTCTGTGTCCCTGCCCATGGCAGAGGGGTTGGAACTGGATGATCCTTGAGGCCCCTTCCAACCCTAACACTTCTATGATTCTATGAATAATTTCTATTTGACTATCATTTCAATACCCATTCTTTCTCAAGAACACTGGTTTCACAGTCCTGCCCCCTTTCCATCCCACCCAGCACATTTTCCCCCAAATCCAGAGCACCTGGGCTCTGTTGGAGTCTCCTCCCACCCCAGCTGTGGCCACTTTGCCCTCCCCACCCACTGCCCTTCTTAATCCGACCAGGGAGAGGCAGCAGCCCCAAGCTGAGCCCATCTGGGCTGAGGATCCTCCTCTCCTGGCTGGTGAGTACCCATGGTGCACACTGGGTGTTGGTGATGGTGGACAAAAGGCCGGGGGGCCTGGTGGCCCCCCGGCTCGTTAGGATAGGGCTGAAGACTACTGCAACATCATCCATGGATGCTGGGGCTGAGCCCCTCTGTGGGCTTTGGGATGGCTGCAAAAGTGGTGGTGGTGGTGGAGAGGGAGCAGGAGCTCCTTTGGGAAGATGAAGTGGGGGAGGCAGGGGAGGGCTAAACTAGATGACCTTTGGAGGCCACTTCTAACCCTGGTGATTCTATGACTCTAGGATCTACTTCCAACTCCCTTGCCATGGGCAGGGACACCTTCCACTAGACCAAGTCAGCATCTTTAAGGATATTTGTTTTTTGTACATAGAAATCAAAACATAACATTGTAGCTATGCCTGCAGAATCACAGAAACCTTCAGGCTGGACAAGACCTTCAGGATCATCAAGTCCAACCCACAACCCTGTTCTACAAAGTTCACCTCTAAATTGGGTCACCAAGCACCACATCCAAACCACCTTTAAACACACCCAGTGTTGGTGACTCCACCACCTCTCTGGGCAGCACATTCCAATATTTGACCACTCTTGCTGGGAAAATTTCTTTCTTAATGTCCATTTTAGATCTACCCAGTCACAACTGGAGGCCATTCCCTCTTGTTCTACCATTGATGACCTGTGAGAAGAGACCAGCACCAACCTCTCTACAATCCTCCTTTCAGGTAGCTGGAGAAAGCAATGAGGTCTCTCCTCAGCTTCCTCTTTTCCAAACTAACCATCCCCAGCTCCTTCAATTGCTCTTCATAAGGTTTATTCTCCAGGCCAGCTTCCTTGCCCTCCTCTGCACTTACTCCAGCACTCAGCTCTCCCAGTTGTACTCATGGATTTTTGGATTTGAACCTCTCTTGTTTTAAAAATAAGGTCTTCTGTATGTTGGCAGAAGAAATGAAATGATTCCATGGAACTCAAGAGTGAATAAAACTGATTGGCATAAGAACCATTTAAAAAATCCCACTGCGTTGGTCGGAAGGGTTTAGCTTTTTCAATGCTATTGCTCAGCACAAGTTAGTCTTTGTCTGAAGTGCAGGTTGTGGAAGCACTGAAGTCAGTTCATAACTCCAAGACAAGTTGTCTTACAAATACATTAAATTATGTCATTCTAGGAAGAAAATTCCACAATCCATGCCTGATTTTGCAGCCTGGCTCAATACGTTTTGATTCAGAAAAAGGGTAGGAAGGATACTCCAGGAGAGCTGGGTGGATGATCCGCAGAGCTCCTTTCCACCCCTTACCACTCCCTGGTTCTGTGGGAGGCATTTGTCAACAGCTAGCTTTGCTTCCAAACACACTGAAGTCTCTGGAAATTAATACTCTTGGTCTACTGATTTTTTTTTTCTTTTCTTCCCCAGAAATATGTTAATTTAAAGGTGATTCTTTCAGCAACTAACCTCAAAATTCTTTGAGTCTCATATTTCCTTTACAAGCCTTCATAGTACCTCAAAAATCAAGTTTGGCTTCTGAGCTAGAAGAATGGAAACTGCCTTTGTAAATGAACTTGTTGGTGTTCTGCTGTGCCTCTAAGAAATAAAGAAAAAAAAGGACAATTACTTCATTTACTTCCTTTTAGCAGCTCTTCTCAGTGAGGTCACAGAATCACCCAGGTTGGAAAAGACCTTAGAGATCATCATTTCCAACCTATCGCCTAATCCCTAACACCTCCTGACAACTAAACCATGGCTCCAAGTGCCATGGCTATATTTAACCCAATTTTTTATGGATGCTGGGAACTAATGTGTTGTCAAATACACATTTTGTAAATAGAAATAAAAACAGCCTCAGTTTAACATCTATAGCTGTTTGTCACCATGCCAGGTTAAGCTGAAAGACTGTTGAAGGCATCAGTTTAAGTACACAGAATCACCCAGGTGGGAAAAGGCCTCAGAGATCATCAAGTCCAACCTATCACCTAACCCCTAACACCTCCTGACAACTAAACTATGGCTCCAAGTGCCACAGCNTGGTCTAAGGAGTGCTGAGCACAGGGCAGGATGACTTCCCTGCCCCTGCTGGCCACACTATTGCTGATGCAGGCCAGGATGCCCTTGGCCTTCTTGGCCACCTGGGCACACTGCTGGCTCATGTTCAGCTGGCTATCAAAGTGAAACATGCATTGTGATGTAATAAGAGATATTTTTATCACTACAAATTTGTTTTGTGCCTTTCTGCAGCTGCAGCTGCAGTTGAGAGTTTCCACACATGTAGAAGGGTTGGGGTTTGTATTCTAGCATCTCTTTAAAGTGCCAGCTGATATCTCCAGTCACAAGTCTCCTTGGAGAGCCCAAGCTGCTCTCTTTTTATTTCAAGCGTTTTATCCATGCTTCCTGCACAGCTTGGAGATTGATGGTTTGGGGCAAAATTGTTTGGATACAGCACAGGAAGTTCCATCTCAACATGAGGAGGAACTTCTTCACTGTGAGGGTCACAGAGCCCTGGAACAGGCTCTCCAGAGAGGTTGTGGAGTCTTCTCTGGAGACTTTCAAGACTCCTCTGGATGTGTTCATGTGCAACCTGCACTCAATTCTATACTCCTGCTCTGGCAGGGGGGTTGGATGTTGTAGGGGTCCCTTCAACCCCTAACATCCTGTGGCAGAGCAAACTTCAGATCTTTTTTCCTGTGATTCCCTCAGGCTGATAGTGCAAGGTGTTCTCACAAACTGCATCATCAATACTCCCAACCAAGAGAATTTCCAGAGGAGATTTGCTCTACACTCTCTACACTTAGAGAAGCAAACAACCCTTTACAGTCACAGAAAACTGGTGGAGATGTGACTTGCATTGCCTCACTAACAAAGTTACAGCTTTAGCAGAGTCAGTTTTAATGCCTTTTGTTTTGTTTTGTTTTACTGCTTCTCTGCAGAAAATTACTGCTGCAGAAATATGTTGAATGCAAGGCATGAAAAACTGCCCCAAGAATAAAGTTCTTCAGATATTATAATTGTTCAGTGACCTTCTGTATGGTCCAACTGTGCTGCAATACACTTTCCTGGCTCACAACTCAAGTTGTTGCTTCTTATTCTGCTACTATAATACTTAGAAGTCTGTTAGAGGCCAGGATCCCTATGCAAGAATGGAAGCCAAGAAGAGAATCCCCATCCAAAGAATTTTCAAGCTAAGTGGAAGATGAGACAACAGATGGAGTGAGGCAGATGGTTGGAGGTGGTAAACTAAAGCCCAGAGATGCCATTAGGCAGTGGTTTTAAAACTATGAGTTTAATGCTTGTCAGATGCTTTGAAGACATCATGGGGGAGAAAAAACGATTTTTTTGGGGGGTTCTGAGGACTTATAAAGAAGATCTGAAGATGTTTATAGAGGCTTCTTGACTGGGTGAATTGGAAATTGACTTTGTATATTGATGTATATGGTCATGTATGCATACATACCTGTCTGAAAAGCACAGAATCATAGAATGGAAGGGGTTGGAAGGGACTTCTGGAGATGATTGAGTTCCAACCTCCCTGCCAAGACAGCTTCACCCAAATTAGGTCACACAGGAACGCATCCAGGTGGGTTTTGAATGTCTCCAGAGATGGAGACTCCACCACCTCTCTGGGCAGCCTGCTCCAGCAGATTTGCATGAAAGAAATTCCTTCTCATGCAGTCATGGGTTAAGTCAAATCTGGTGCTGATGTTCAATCCCATGCTGCTGTCATGCCAGCTTCAAGGTGAAAGTGCTGGCTGGGGCAAAGTTTCAGGGGGCTTTGAGTTCAGATTGCAACATGGGAGGCTTCCGGTTCTGGCTTCTGCTTTTGGGGGAAAAGCTTTTTGTAAGGAAAAGGTTGCCTCAAAGCAGCACACATGTATTGATGGAACTTCTCATGTTCAGGTTTGTGCCCATTACACCTTGTCCTGTCACTGCTCCCATCCTCCTGATAGCCACCTTTTAAGTATTGATCAGCATTGATCAGCTTCCCCTCCTCACTCTTTCTCTTTTCCCACACTAAAAAGCCCAAGTTCTCTCAGTCTTTCCTCCTAAGAGATATGTTCCAGGCCCCTCAGCATCTTTGCAGCCCTTTTCTGCAGCCTCTCCAGCAAGTCTCTGTTCTCCTTGAATAAGGGAGCCCAGAACTGGACACAATACACCAGATGTGGTCTCACCAGGACAGAGTAGAGGGGGAGGAGACCCTCCCTCGACCTGCTTACCACACTCCTCCTGATGCACCCCAGGATGCATCAAGACAAATATTTGACAGGTATTTGAGCACAAGATTCTCCTCACTAAAATGAAATGAGAGAAAAGTCTAGATCAAAAGTAATGTAGATGAGAACTTCAAACCCATCAATCAGGAACCAGCTGATTTGCCTTTAAGGTATCTTTCTGTTTTCTAAGTCTGCCTTTTCATTCTGAAGATGGGCTCCCTCCAGGCACCCGGGATTTGTAACCTTCCTAATGTCTGAACAGCTTTCTAAGGTGGTTTCTGTTGCAGAGTATCCCACATCAATCAGCTCCACAGTGATGGATCTTTAGCTCCTCTGAGTGAACAAAGACGATCCAAAACAAATGTGAAGTTCTACACAACTCTCAGTGAAGGTTCACAGAATCAACCAGGTTGGGAAAGACTTCAGAGATCATCAAGTCCAACCTATCACCTAATCCCTGACACCTCCTGACAACTAAACCCTGGCTCCAAGTGCCACAGCCAAGCTTGTTTTGAACACCTTCAGGGACAGGGACTCCACCACCTCCCTGGGCAGCACATTCCAATGGCCAATTACTCTTTCTGGGAAGAACCTTACCTCCAGCCTAAACCTCCCCTGGCACAGCTTGAGACTGTGTCCTCTTGTTCTGGTGCTGCTTGCCTGGGAGAAGAGCCCAACCCCCACCTGGCTACAACCTCCCTTCAGGGAGTTGTAGAGAGCAAGAAGGTCTCCCCTCAGAGCAATGGCTTCAAACTAGAGAACAGTAGATTTAGATTGGAAGTTAGGAACAAATTCTGCATCAGGAGGGTAGTGGAACACTGGAACAGGTTGCCCAGGGAGGTGGTTGAGGTCCCATCCCTGGAGATATTCAAGGTGAGGCTCAACAGGGCTCTGGGCAACCTGATCTGGTTGGAGATGTCCCTGCTGAGTGCAGAGGGGTTGGACTGGATGAGCTTTGGAGGTCCCTTCCAACCCAGACCGTTCTATGATCTGGGTATGCACCTTGGCAATCAGGAAAACTTGTTTGTATTTGTTTGGTCTATTAAAGAATATTCTCAGTGCCAATGATAGAACAAAAGTAGTCCTTATTTTTTTTTTCTGATATATGAGTCTCTATCTATGTTTTAATATGTTTTAAGCCAAACTATGGGAGAAAAAAAATGATTTTCAGGTGTGTTTGTTATCCTCCAGGCTCCTGAAATGGCATCAAGAGAGGAAAGCTAATAGTCCTGATTATTAAGTCAGGCTTTGTTGCACTAAATTTTCTCAGGTAATTAGCAGCAGGGTTTTTTTCCTTTTTAAATAAGATGAGGGAAATAATTTTCCCAAAGAATCCAAAGGATATACTCCCTGTTGCCTTCATATTACTCTGGAGAACTTAGTAGGTGAAGTAAATTTATTATTTTTTTTAAATCTCATTTAATATCTGAGTTTTCTCTTCAGTTAATGTTTTGATTAATTTAATTACCAACTGGTTTTTTTTTCAATATATGGCAGATGTAGACAGATATATCAGTTATGGCTGTTGATAAAGCACCACTGCTGTTCACTTTCTACCTTCTTCCCAGGAAATATGGTGCCCTTAGCATCTCTTTGCTGCAATCCAACCCTGCTAGGCTTTGCAACAATGATCACAGGATGTTAGGGATTGGAAGAGACCTCTGGAGATCTTCCAGTCCAACTCCCTCCCTGCCAGAGCAGGACCAGAGGATCCAGCTCAGGTCACACAGGGACACAACCAGATTGGTCTTGAAAGTCTCCAGAGAAAGAGACTCCACAACCTCTGGGGAGCCTGTTCCAGTGCTCCATGATCTTTACAGTAAAGAAGTTCCTCCTCATGTTGCGATGGAACTTCCTGTGATGTAGTTCATATCCAAACTATTCTGTCCCAAACCATCAGTCTACAAACTGTGTATGGAGGAAGCATGGATAAAATGCTTGAAATAAAAAGAGAGCAGCCTGGACTCTCCAAGGAGACTTGTGACTGAAAACCTTGTTGAGGTGGAACCTCCTCTGCTGCAGTTTCTATCCATTGCCCCTTGTCCTATCCCAGGGTGCAAGTGAGCAGAGCCTGTCCTTGTCCCCTCCCTCTTGACCCCCAGCCCTCAAATATTTATAAACTTTTATTAAATTCCCTCTGAGTCTTCTCCAGGCTAAACAGCCCCAGGGCTCTCAGCTTCTCCTCCCCAGGCAGTGCTCCAGTCCCTCAGTCATCTCTGCAGCCCTCTGTAGGACTCTCTCCAGCAGAACCCTGAGCTGGGCAGCCCAGAGCTGGATGCAATATTGCAGGGGAGGTCTGAGCAGGGCAGAACAGAGGGGGAGGAGAACCTCCCTGGCTCTGCTGGCCACACTCCTCTGAATGCCCCCCAGGACCCCCTTGGCCTTCTTGGCCCCCAGGGCACATTGCTGTGCCATGCAGAACTTGCTGCCCATCAGCACTCCCAGCTCCTTCTCCTTAGGGCTGCTCTCCAGCAGATCCCCTCCCAACCTGTCCTGCTGCAGTTATTCCCTCTTCATCATCAAATCCCCTCCTTGGTTGTTTTTTTTTCCCCACATGAGCACTCCCTTGAACCTGCATTCTCCCTCTGAGCACCACATTCCATCAACTTAGCAACCAATGTGTAAATCTGCCACAGAAATGAGAAATCAATGCAAGCAGCATGAGAAAACAAATCCCAATGTTCTCAATCATTCTAGGTGATTGAACTGAAATCAACATTAGACTCACAGATTTAGGGGTTTCAGGGATTGGCAGGGACCCTCAAGGGTCATCTTGTCCAACACACCTGCAGTCAGCAGGGACTCCTCCAGCTAGATCAGACTGCCCAGGGCTACACTGAGTCTGATCTTGAGTGTCTCCAGCCATGAGGTCTCAACCACATCCCTGGGCAACCTGCTCCAGCATTTCACCACCATGATTATGAAGAAGTTTTTTTGTCACGTCTAACCTAAATCTGGCCTGCTCCAGTGTGAAACCACTGCCCCTTTTCCTTTCACTACCAGGCCTTCCTAAAGAGTCCTTCCCCAGCCTTCCTGCAGGTCCGCTTCAGATATGGAAATGTAGCTATGGAGTTGCCCTGGAGCCTTCTGTTCTCCAGGCTGAACAGCCCCAACTCTTTCAGCCTGTGTTGCTAGGAGAGGTCTTCCACCCCTCTGATCATCTCTGTGGCCCTCCTCTGGACCTTCTCTAGCAGCTCCATGTCTGTCTTGTGTTGAGATGTCTCTTGTCTTGTTGAGATAAATCCACTCCCTTCCATTTCCAAACATAACCTCCCTAAGTTCAGAACAAAGGAGGTCACCTTTCATAAAGAGGACAAAGCACAATGGCAACTCATCAGCAAAGAGAAGATCTCTGAACCCTCATAAGGACTATGCAGCCCACTGGAAATGTTTTGTCACAGAAATTCAGAGGGGGTGGGGGGTTGGTTTCTATCAAGAAAGGAAATGGATAGAAAGGTCATGAGTCTTAGAGTCATAGAATCTTAGATCATAGAATCGTAGATCATAGAATCATAGAATCGTAGATCATAGAATCATAGAATCAGTCAGGGTTGGAAGGGACCACAAGGATCAGCCAGTTCCAATCCCCCTGCCATGGGCAGGGACATCTCACACTAGATCAGGGTGGCCACAGCCTCATCCAGCCTGGCTGCAAACACTTCCAGGGATGGAGCCTCAACCACCTCCCTGCACAACCCATTCCAGGCTCTCACCACTCACATGGGGAAGAACTTCTTCCTCATGTCCAGTCTGAATCTCCCCACTTCCAGCTTTATTCCATTCCCCCAGTCCTGTCACTACCTGAGATCCTAAAAATTCCCTCCCCAGCTTTCTTGTAGCCCCCTTCAGATACTGGAAGGCCACAAGAAGGTCACTTCGGAGCCTTCTCTTCTCCAGACTGAACAGCCCCAACTCTCTCAGTCTGTCCTCATAGGAGAGGAGCTCCAGCCCTCTGCTCATCCTCATGGTCCTAGTGTCAAGTGAATAGTAGTAAAAAGAAATACAGGAGAACAGTGAATTTGTCTATAAGAAGGACATGGAGCTGATGGAGCAGGTCCAGAGGAGGGTCATGAAAATGTTTAGGGGGTTGGAGCAGCTCTGCTCTGAGGACAGGCTGAGGGAGCTGGGGGTGTTCAGCCTGGAGAAGAGAAGGCTCCAGGGAGACCTAAGATCAGCCTGCCAGGACCTGAAGGGAGCTACAAGAAGGCTGCAGAGAGACTGTTTGCAAAGGCCTGCAGGGACAGGACCAGGGACAATGGCTTCAAACTAGAGCAGGGCAGATTTAAATTGATTGTTAGGAGCAAGTTCTTTACCATGAGGGTAGTGGAACACTGGAACAGGTTGCCCAGGGAGGTGGTTGAGGTCCCATCCCTGGAGATATTCAAGGCGAGGCTGGGCAGGGCTGTGAGCAACCTATCTAGTCGAGGATGTCCCTGCTGAGTGCAGAAGGGGTTGGACTGGATGAGCTTTGGAGGTCCCTTCCAACTCAGACCATTCTATGATAAAAATCCTTCAAACAACTCACTTAAAGCCTCTATGAAGTTTGAACCTGCTACAAGTGCAGGGAACAATTCTTCTCTGAATTTCTAAGGACCAAGAATGAAGGCTCTTGGTTTTTGTTTTTGTTTTTGTTTTTGTTTTTTTTCTATAAGGTGCTTTAATTAGAATGCAGAGTTGGGTTTTCTTTTTAGTATTTTTACTGAAGGTTTGTTTGATCTGCACTATTCTGGGCAAGCGGGAGAGGTTTCATCCCATTCATTTTTGAAGATGTGGGCTAAGAAATGCCAGAAGATCAGGTATTCATTGAGCAGTAATTTGGGAATGAAAAGGAAAGGATGAGAATAAAGAATCGGACTGATGATTGTTGTTTCTTGCAGTCATCTCTCAGGGTATTCAGTGGGTGTTAAAAATATTCTGCCTTATTTTTTTTTTTTTTGAGGCCCAGTTCATTCACTGGAAAGCCTTAAAATATTCTTCCTATGTGGGTTTTTTTTTTTTTTCTCTACTTAAATATTAAAAATCAAACTCAATCAGCTCTGCATTGTTGTTAAAATAATTTTCCCCAGTCTCTGAACTTTTGGCAGGTAAGGAAGCAGGTAATACCAATCCCATTTTCAAATCTTCAAGTGTTTTTTTGCAAAGATGCATTAAAGGAAGGTAGGACACAGCTTTTTGAACCACAGTGATATTGTCTCTGCCATGGGAACAAGTGGAGAAGATTGGAAGTGATGCACTCTCAAGTGTCACAGAACCAGCTCAATATTCATAGTCATCAATATTCTTCATAGAATGGTTTGGGTTGGAAAGGACCTTAAAGATCATCCAGTTCCAACCTCCCTGCCATGGGTAGGGACACCTCAAGGCCTCATCCAACCTGGCCTTGGACACCTCCAGGGAGAGGGCATCCATGACCTCCCCAGGCAACTTGTTCCAGTGTCTCCCCACCCTCACTGGAAAGAACTCCTTCCTAATGTCCAGTCTAAATCTACCCTCCTCAAGCTTTAATCCATTCCCTATCCCTCCAAGCCCATTTCAAACCTCCCTTCCAAGCTTTCTTGTAGCCCCTTTCAGTTACTGAGAGAAGTCTGAATTGGAAGTCAGACTCCTTGTACAAAAATGTAACTTTTTCTAGTCACAGGGTTCAACTCAATGGAAGCATCAGTGCAGAATTCCCTTCAGGAGGGGATTGTTATTCCTATGAAGTGAAAATGTTGCTGAGGAGCAGCTTGGTGCAGCTCCTTCCTTTGTAATGCTAATGGTTCCTACAAGGAAGCCACACATACAGCAAGGGCTGTGGCCAGTTGCCAGGCTGAAAACCTGCAAAGTGAGGAAATGTTTGTCATCAGATGTGCTAAGACCACAAATTTTTGTTGGAAGTTCATAACCTCTGTGATTCCAGGCACTTCTGAGACATAACTTTGCCTGCAGAGATCTGTAAATGTCAACCTCCTGGCCATGCTTTAGTGGCCATGCTGGGGTTAGGTTGAAGGTTGGATCCTAAAGGTCTCTTCCAACCAAGACAATTCCATTTGCCCATGCAAGTTTTGATACATTTTAATTGATGTAATTAACCCAGAGATCTCTGCTGGGTCCAGTCCTGTTCAGTGTCTTTATCACTGCCATTGATGACAGCACAGACAGAGTCTGCTCAGTGAATTTGCTGACAATAGCAAACTGGGAGGCTTGCCTGAGACACCTGAAGGCTGTGTGGCCATTCAGTGAGACTTGGACAGACAGAGCTGGGCAGAGATGAGGTTCAAGAAGGATAAGAGCAGAGACCTGCATGTAGGAGGGGATTTGATGATGAAGAGGGAATAATTGCAGCAGGACAGGTTGGGAGGGGATCTGCTGGAGAGCAGCCCCAAGGAGAAGGAGCTGGGAGTGCTGGTGGGCAGCAAGTTCTGCATGGCACAGCAATGTGCCCTGGGGGCCAAGAAGGCCAAGGGGGTCCTGGGGGGCATTCAGAGGAGTGTGGCCAGCAGAGCCAGGGAGGTTCTCCTCCCACTCTACTCTGCCTTAGTGAGGCCCCACCTGGAATATTGCATCCAGATCTGGGCTGCCCAGTTCAAGAGGGACAGGGATCTGCTGGAGAGAGTCCAACAGAGAGATATGAGGATGCTGAAGGGACTGGAGCACTGCCTGGGGAGGAAAGGCTGAGAGCCCTGGGGCTGTTTAGTCTAGAGAGGAAAAGACTGAGAGGGGATGTAACCAATGTCTATAAATGTCTGAGAACTGGTGGTCAGGAGGGAAGGGACAGGGAGAGGCTCTGCTCACTTGTGTCCTGTGATAGGACAAGGGGCAATGGGTGGAAACTGCAGCACTGGAGGTTCCACCTCAACATGAGGAAGAAATTCTTCACTGTGAGGGTGACAGTGTAATAAAAAAAAAAAATAAAAATCAACCCCCAAACCTCCTGTGCTGGTGTGTGCTTCTGTGTGCTTGTGCAGTTCTCACTCTGCTTATATCTCATTATTGTTCAGAGGACTTCTTCCAGCTCACTCTCATTTCTGTGATTTAAGCATGACTTTAGACAGAAGTCTGAAGTTTGGGACTGGCTTCAAGTGCTTTAACTTCAAGGTGATTTGGTTTTATTTCTTTCCAGCACTACTTCTGCCAGAAGTAAGAAAGAATACTGGAATTGATTTTCTTGTTAAGTACACCTTTAGAAAATGAGGGCCACAAAGATGATCCAAGGGCTGGAACACCTCTGCTGTGAGGATAGACTGAGGCTTGTGCAGCTTATAGGAGGGACCTTACAGCTGCCTTCCAGTACCTGAAGGGATCCTACAAGAAGGCTGCAGAGGGACTTCTCATAAGGGTGTCTAGTAGTAGGCCAAGGAGGAATGGTTTTAAGCTGAGGGAGAGTAGGTCCAGACTGGATTTTAGGAAGCAATTCTTCAGTGCAAGGGTGGTGAGACTCTGGAATAGGCTGCCCAGGGAAGTTGTGGATGCCTCCCACCTGGGGGGTGTTCAAGGCCAGGTTGGACGAGGTCTTGAGCAATCAAGTCCAGTTGAGAGGCATCCACAACAGGGAGGTTGGAGTAGATGATCTCTTACGTTGATAGCAGGGAGGTTGGAGTAGATGATCTCTCAGGTCCATAGCAAGGAGCTTGGAGTAGATAATATCTCAGGTCCATAGCAGGGAGCTTGGAGTAAATGATCTCAGGGTGATAGCAGGGAGGTTGGAGTAGATGATCTCTCAGGTTGGTAGCAGGGAGGTTGGAGTAGATGATCTCTCAGGTCTATAGCAAGGAATGCCATTCTATGANAAGGAGCTTGGAGTAGATAATATCTCAGGTCCATAGCAGGGAGCTTGGAGTAAATGATCTCAGGGTGGTAGCAGGGAGGTTGGAGTAGATGATCTCTCAGGTTGGTAGCAGGGAGGTTGGAGTAGATGATCTCTCAGGCCTTCTCCAACCTATGCCATTCTATGATGATGATTTTATGATGGAAATCTGAAGAGTGTTCCTAGCTTTTATGCCATCAATATTGCTTAGTCAGCAGTATTTAGCAATGTTGTGATTCCACCTGGATCTGAAGTTTTCTCTCATAGAATCATAGAATCAAGAAGGTTGGAGGAGACCTCCAAGATCATCATAGTCTCATGCTCTCCACTTGTTTCTAGAGATTAATACTGAGATATTAATTTTATTGCTGTGATGCCTGTGGCTGCACTTTTCTACTCTTCAAATGGTTCATAAATGCTTTCCAATTAAGTAAAGGACAAAAAACTAGATGGAGAAAGAAAAGCAAAGAGTAAAAGGAAAGGATGAGCTTAATACTGCCAGTGTGCCAAGCAGAAAGCACAGGAGCATGATACTGTCAAGTGCATTTGCTGGTGTTGGGATGGTATCAAGCTGAGAGAAAGTAAAGACATATTTAGCTTACATTTGATGTGGCAGAAGAAAAGGAATCAGAAAAGAGAGAAAAAATAAAGTCTGATGTCAAAATGGGATGCAGACCACAAGAATAAATGGTACAGCATGTTCCTGGACAGTCTTCAGCACTACAAAGGACACCAAGTCCAAGTTTAGGACTCATCCTTGTCTTTGATGAAATGGTTTGTGGCATTGGTGGCAAAGGGAATGAGATAAGTGAAGGAGTAATCTGTCAGCATATGAGCTAAAAGAACAAATAAGGAAGGAATGGGATGGAAATGAAAGGGAAGGGAAGGAATGGGATGGAAATGAAAGGGAAGGAAAGGAACTAGGATCAAAATGTGCACAGTAAAGTTTGGTCATTCCTCAAAGTATTTCCATGAAAAGCATTCCAGGCAAGTTAAGAAGTTGTCCACTTCAGTATGTAAGTACAAAACCCAACATAAAATAGGTCTCTATTTAGATGTCCACAGCAACTCATTGGCTGGTCGAAAATTACTGTACCTGTAGCTGCTTTTAGCCCTAGCTAAAGAAAAAAAAATAAAAAAGGGCAGCCAAAACCTATTAAAAATATTAAAAAATCCCACTTCCATATTCATTTTTTCCCTTCTGCTTTGATAAATTATGGATGAGAAAATATATTTGGCTATTAAACCTTCCTTTCTATTCTATTTCATTCATATAACCATTATCAATGCTCTCAATCTGAGAGGATTCTGAGTTTTGGGGTTTTTTTTTTTTAGTTCCTATACTTGATAGGAATTCATAAATCATTGATTTAATGTAAAAAAAATGGAGAATAATACCTGTTCTGGTAGCATTTTGATTGTTAACTGGGTTAGACTCTGAGGACTGTACAGCTCACAGTTCAACACTGGAAAATAATCCCAGTGATTTGAAAAAAAAAAAATCACAGAATTGGAGAATGTTAAGGGCTGGAAGAGACCTCAAAATATCATTTACTCTAACTGCTTGCCAGAGCAGGATCAACTAGAGCAGGTCACACAAAAACACATCCAGGCAGGTTTTGAATGCCTTCAGAGAAGGAGACTCCACAACCTCTCTGGGCAGCCTGTTCCAGGGCTTTGGCATCCTCACAGTGAAAAAGTTTTTCCTTATGTTCACCTGGGACCTCCTCTGCTCCAGCTTGCACTCATTGCCCCTTGCTTTAGCATTGGACATCACTGAGCAGAGTCTGGCTCTGTCCTCCTGCACATCTTTATCAACATGAATGAGGTCTCCCTCAGCCTTTCCTCAGCAGGGACATGTTCCACTCCCTTCAGCATTTTTCTGGCTCTGTGCTGCACTCTTTCAAGCAGTTCCCTGAGGTCCTTCCTGAACTGAAGGGCCCAGAACTGGACACAATATTCCAGATGCAGCCTCAGCAGGGCAGAGCAGAGGGGGATGAGAACCTCTCTCTGACCACAGCCCTTCTGATCCACCCCAGGATGGCATTGGCCTTCTTGGCCACAGGGGCACATTGCTGCCTCATGGGCATCTTGTTGTCCAGCATGACTCTCAGGTCCTTTCCCCCAGATCTGCTCTCCATCAGGTCAGTCTCCAACTTACACTGGTCCCTGGGGTTGTTCTTCTCCCAGATGAAAACTTGATGCTTGCCTTTGTTGGATTTCATTAAATGTCTCCTCACCCAGCTCTCCACCCTGTAAAAACACAGACCTGAGGTTTCTGGTTTGATCTCTTCTGCTTCTGGTGTCTTCAGCACATCACTGCTGAGTACCTGGTGCCTACTGAATCATCCTTAAAGAGATTATAAAACCTCTAAAGTAAAATGTACAAAGCTATTCATTAATTTATTCAATCTGTGACACTGGTTGAGTTGTCCCTGCCTATGGCAGGGGGGGTTGCAACTGGCTGATCCCTGAGGTCCCTTCCAACCCTAACAATTCTATGATCCTCAAAATCAGTGATTTTTGTTTATAATTCACAATGTGTTAAAAGTAGACAGAAGTGGAACTCCATCCCATGAAGTGTTCCATTTTAACAGCCAAATAATCCTATTCTGTCTCCTTCTGAATAATCACTTGACTCCCTGTGCATAGAATCAGAGCATTAGACGTTGGAAGGGACCTCCAGAGATCATCCAGTCCAACCCCCCTGCCAAAGAGGATCACTCAGGGTAGTCTGGCAGGGAGGAGGCATCCACAGCCTCCCTGGGCAACCTGTTACAGTGTCTCACCACCCTCACTTGAAATAATTTCTTTCCAATATCCAGTCTTAAATTTCTTCTCCATAAGCTTCAACCTATTCCCTCTCATCCTATCACCACAAACACTTCTAAACTGGGGAGCTCAGAACTGGAGGCAATATTCCAGGTGTGGTCTCACCATGGCAAAGTACAGGGGGAGGAGAACCTTGTCTTTTTCTTTTCCTTTTCTCTTTTCTTTTCTTTTCTTTTCTCTTTTCTTTTCTTTTCTTTTCTCTTTTCTTTTCTTTTCTTTTCTCTTTTCTTTTCTTTTCTTTTCTCTTTTCTTTTCTTTTCTTTTCTCTTTTCTTTTCTTTTCTTTTCTCTTTTCTTTTCTTTTCTTTTCTCTTTTCTTTTCTTTTCTTTTCTCTTTTCTTTTCTTTTCTTTTCTCTTTTCTTTTCTTTTCTTTTCTCTTTTCTTTTCTTTTCTTTTCTCTTTTCTTTTCTTTTCTTTTCTCTTTTCTTTTCTTTTCTTTTCTCTTTTCTTTTCTTTTCTTTTCTCTTTTCTTTTCTTTTCTTTTCTCTTTTCTTTTCTTTTCTTTTCTCTTTTCTTTTCTTTTCTTTTCTCTTTTCTTTTCTTTTCTTTTCTCTTTTCTTTTCTTTTCTTTTCTCTTTTCTTTTCTTTTCTTTTCTCTTTTCTTTTCTTTTCTTTTCTCTTTTCTTTTCTTTTCTTTTCTCTTTTCTTTTCTTTTCTTTTCTCTTTTCTTTTCTTTTCTTTTCTCTTTTCTTTTCTTTTCTTTTCTCTTTTCTTTTCTTTTCTTTTCTTTCCTTCATTTCTTTTCCTTTTCATTTCTTTCTGTTTCTTGCTTTAAATTTTTGTTACATTCCCCCTGGTCCTATCACTCCCTGACTCCCTAAAAAGTCCCTCCCCAGCTTCCTTGTAGCCTCCTTCAGATAGTGGAAGGCCACAAGAAGGTCTCCTCAGAGCCTTCTCTTCTCCAGACTCCAACCCTCTCAGTCTGTCCTCATAGGAGAGGTGCTCCAGCCCTCCTGACAACTTCATGCATTTTAAATCATATGTAAGGAGATAGATTATTGAAGGGATGTGTATTGGATCAGTTAAATTTCATTGCCTGTGATGCTTGAGCTGACTAAGTGCATCATCTTAAAGCTATTCCTAATGCACTATGCTCTTTTAGTGTTTGTTCTTTGGCAGTGATCAGTTTGCACTGGTAGGAGTTTGGGATTAAGGTAAAGCCAGAGCACACAATTCTTCCCTGGGAAAAAAAAATAAATAATGAAATAATTTAAGGCGTTAGAACTGCAAAGATTTTGTGCTGAATTGTTCTGACTGCTCTGATGAGACACTGGCTGACACTGTGAGAGCAGAATAACACAAACCCTGAGCTCTGTCTGCATCAGATTCCAGAAGAATTCCTTTCAGCAGTGGGTTTGTGTTACTCTACAGCACTACCCTCAGGAGGGGATGCAAGTGGAATCTCACAGCCAACTTGCTGTGCTAGGCAACCCTACCACCCACTCTGAAATGAAGAAACAAACCAAAGGTAATGATTCCAGACAGATGATGGTTGCACAATGACCACAGATCCAAGAGGTGAGAACCATGCTGTCTCCAGAGGCACAATCTCTGTGTGTGCTGGGAGGCTTAGGGTGAAAGGGGAACCCAGGAAAACCCAGCAACCCCATTCTGCCTCCTGAATCCCAATGAAGCAGAGTCAATGCTGGCATTCAGGCAGATATTCATGAGCCAGTCCCTTGTTTTTTTTTCTGATCCCAGTAGCAAAACTACCAGTGTGTTGGAGGAGGGGGGGAGGAGACACATAGCCCTGCAAACCTTTCAGAAGGTTTTGTTGACTGTGGTGTGATTCATTTAGGATTTGATTCTGGTGGCTGGTTGTGGTGGGTTGAAAAACTCCACACTCCCCCCTTTCCCCCAACATTAAATATGCCAGACCAGCCCAGCTGGAAACAAATGGAAGCTGTATTTACATGCAAAAAACTACCACCTACAATGGAATGCAATGAATATGTACAAAATGTACAATATTTACAGGGATTTACAAGTAATAAACAGCACAAGGACCCCCCCTTGGCCAAAAAGCAGGGGAAGCTAATAGCTTCTCCCTTCCTTGCCTCCTCTCCTGTACACAAGGGACAAGGGAAAGGAGCAGAGGGATGTTACACTTAGCCAAAAAAATGCAGCCAGGGCCAAGCAGAAGCCAGCAGAAGCACAAAGAGAAAGAGATTGTTTAGGTAGAACTAACTTAAGTCTCTTATCTCTTCCAATGGAATTGTTTGGAATTTTCATTGTTTTCCTTTTTTACACCCAGTAGTGATTTATTTACATTTTACCACTTTCTGTTCAAGAGCTGGAAAAAAAAAAAGAATTTAAAGGCATAGCCTGAAACTCCCACACGGGTAGGAGCTTAAGCACCTTTTTCCTCTCTGTTCCATGACAGATTCTGCTATGCTGCAGTTTGGCAATCTCTGAGTGAATCAGGCAAGGCAGAGAGGTTGCCTCAAAATAACTTTGTTGGTATAGAAGAAAAGAAGAATGGAGTCGACCATAATTTGGGCTGCAAGGGTGATTAAGGGAATGGAATGGGAATAGGAAAGGTTGAGAGCCCTGGGGCTGTTTAGCCTGGAGAAGAGAAGGCTGAGAAGGGTCCTGAGCAGTGTTCACTAAAACCTGAATGGTGAGGGTCAAGAGGAAGGGGCCAGGCTGTTTTCAGTGGGGCTCAGTGACAGGAGAAGGGATAATGGACAAAAACTGAAGCACAGGAGGTTCCACCTCAATATGAGGAGAAACTTCTTTGCTGTGAGGCTGTTGGAACACTACAGCAGGCTGCCCAGAGAGGCTGTGGAATCTCTGGAAGCTTTCAAGACCTTCTTGGACCTTGCTTGCCTGTGCAACCTGCCCTAGGTGATGTTGCTTTGGCAGGGGGGGCTGGATTCTAGGAGCTCCAGAGGTCCCTTCCAACCCTTACCAGTCTGTGATTCTGTAATAAAGAAATACGTACACACTATGCAACAAAGCACTGAGATGTAATGGATGGTGTCCTGGACTTGGCTGGGATGGAATTATTTCTTCCACAAAAGCTGGGAGGGGCCTCAGTCAAGTGTGGTAGTTTTAGGCTGTGCCAACTGAAGCAGCCAGTGGGCATTCAGCATCCTCCTGATGTCTATGATTGCTACATAAGGTGAGGGTTGACACAAAGGGTTTTGGTGCCTGTCACACACCATCAAGTGTGAGGGTTTCATTTTGTCTCCTTCCCTTCATTTATTACTTCATCAGTGTCATTGATATTCCTGTTATTTCTTCACTCTTTGCGGTGTTCTCTTAAACTCTCCTAGTCTCAGCCCATGAGGTTTTGCATTTTGCTCCTAAATTTTTTCTCCCATCCCAATGAGGAGGAGTGGGGGACAGTGTGTGAGTGGCTGTGTGGGGCTCAGCTGCCAGCTGGGTCTAAACCAGGACAGAAAATAATCTTGCTTTGGTGTGTTTTGCAGAGGAGATACCAGTGGATGAACTCACAGAATCACAGAATCATTCAGGTTGTTGTAAGTTAAGGCTGGATGCCTCTACTCTGCCCTGCTGAGACCACTCCTGCAATCCTGTGTCCAGTATGGGCTCCCCAGTTCAAGAGAGACAGAGATCTGCTGGAGAGAATCCAAGGGAGAGCCAGGAGGAGGATTTGGGGACTTGAGCATCTCCCCTATGAAGAGAGACTGAGAGCCCTGAGGCTGTTTAGTCTGGAGAAGAGAAGGCTGAGAGGGATCTGATCAATGTCTATCAATAGCTGAGGGGTGGGTGTCAAGGGGAGGGGGCCAGGCTCTTTTGGGTGGATCACAGTGATAAGCCAAGGAACAATGAGTTCAAACTTGAACAGAGAAGATTTCAGCTCAACATGAGGAGAAACTTCTTCACAGTGAGGGTGCCAGAGCCCTGGAACAGGCTGCCCAGGGGGGTTGTGGAGTCTCCTTCTCTGGAGCCTTTCCAACCCCACCTGGATGCATTTCTGTGCAGATTACCCTAAGTGATGCTGCTCTGGCAGGGGGGTTGGGCCTGATGATCTCTTGTGGTCCCTTCCAGCCTCTGATCTACTGTGAGACTGTGATATGTAAACATTGGATATTTTGTACACATTCATTGCTTTTCACATTGCTAGATTGTAGTTGTGCTTGTAAACAGAGCTTCATTTGCTCCAACTGAGCTGGTCTGGCAATTTTATGTTGTGGGAGATGGGAAGTGGGATTTCAACCCACCACACTCCACTAGCCAGTACTGTTTTAAATGCAGGTAGCTCAGCTCAGAACAGTACATCCTTTCTTTTTTTGGTGTAGCCATCCCCATTTCTCCACCCTTGCATGCCAGTTAGTCTCTCAGAGCCAAGGGAACATCTTTTCTCCTGATGAAACTAGTTTGAAAGGCATTTTGACTGCCTTAATTAGCTTCTCTAGAACTGCTAATAACCCCACATCCTCCACTGTGAACCATGTAATTATTGTGACATTAATTCTCTCCCTGGGATGCTTTATTCTTGATGTGATCATTTCTCTTTCCTGAGCTGGCTGGCTGCAGATTTTCCTACTGCAGAGCAGGGAGCATCATAGGATAGGGTTGATGAGCACTCAGGATCTTCAGTCTCCTTCCATATGATGCTAAGATTGTATCCATAAGTAGCACCAGCATGCTGCTTCATTGTGATAAAGCATCACAATGAAAGGATAATGACTCAGACAAACCCAACCAGCAAGGCTTTTGAAATCACTCCACCACTGGGCAACTCTTTTCAAGCATCTCCCCTGTCAGCTTCTCACTCCATCACATCCATACCTCAGCAAGGGTGGAAAGTGGAGATAGACTGCAGAAAGAAAATATTGTTTCTTTTACTTTCACAGAGAGGAATATTTTAGATTTCTTAGAGGACACACAGCCCTTAAAATTCCCTTTAAGCCATGTTGTGTCTCCAAGTCTAAGGAGATGAAGGGAGTTTAGTTCTTCCAGGGTAAGTCAAAGTGGCTACAAGACTCTGTAAGCCATTTCTTCACAGCTGGGGACTAGACAGACCATAATTCTTTCTCTTTGTCATGCACATGACTGTGACACTGGGGCCAGTCCTTTTGAGCATCTTTATCCCTGCTCTGCACAAGAGGATGGAGTGCTCCCTCAGTCCAGTTTGCAGATGACACTGAGCTGGGTGGGAGTGTTGGTCTGCTTGAGGGTAGGAAGGCTCTGCAGAGGGATCAGGGCAGGCTGGATCAATGGGTCAAGACAAATTGTGTGAGATTCAACAAGGCCAAGTGCTGGGTCCTGCACTCGGGTCACAACAACCTTGTGCAGCACTCCAGCTTTGGGGCAGAGTGGTTGGAAAGCTGCCCAGCAGAGAAAGATCCCTGGGAATGCTGATCAACAGCTGGCTGAACATGAGTCCCCAGTGTGCCCAGGAAGGCCAACAGTCTCCTGGCTTGTGTCAGGAGCAGTGTGACCAGCAGGAGCATACAAGTGATTGTCCACCCATGCTCAGCACTGCTGAGGCCACCCTTGGAGTACTGTGCTCAGTTTTGGGACCCTCACTACAAGACATTGAGCTCCGGGAGGAGAGAAGGGCAGCAAAGATGAGGATGGCTATGGAGAAAAGGTCTGGTGAGGAGTGGCTGAGGGGACTGGAGTTGTTTAGAGTGGAGGAGAGAAGGCTAAGGGGAGACCTTGCATTTCCTGCACCCACTTAAAAGGAGGTTGTAGCACAGTGGATGTCAATCTCCTCTGCCTAGTAACAAGTGACAGAAGAGAGGAAATGGCCTCAAGTTGAACCATTGGGATGTTGAGGTTGGATATTAGAATAAATTTCTCCACTGAAAGGGTTCTCAAACGTTGAAATAGGCTCCCCAGCAGGTAGTTCAACCTCCATCCCTGGAAGTGCATAAAAGATAAAATAGATATAGTGCCAAGAGGCACAGTTTAGCATCAGATTTGGTAGAGCTAGATAACAGTTGGACTTGATCTTCAAGGTCCTTTTTGCAACTGACACAATTCTAGGATTCTAAAATCACAGTCCCACAGTCTCACAGTAGATCAGAGATTGGAAGGGACCACAAGAGATCATCAGGCCCAACCCCTCTGCCAGAGCAGCATCACTCAGGGTAGTCTGCACAGGAATGCATCCAGGTGGGGTTGGAAAGGCTCCAGAGAAGGAGACTCCACAGCCCCCCTGGGCAGCCTGTTCCAGGGCTCTGTCACCCTCACTCTAAAGAAGTTTCTTCTCATGTTGAGCTGAAATCTTCTCTGTTCAATTTTGAACTCATTGTTCCTTGGCTTATCACTGTGATCCACCCAAAAGAGCCTGGCCCCCTCCCCTTGACACCCACCCCTCACCTATTGATAGACATTGATCAGATCCCTCTCAGTCTTCTCTTCTCCAGACTAAACAGCCCCAGGGCTCTCAGTCTCTCTTCAAAGGGGAGATGCTCAAGTCCCCAAATCCTCCTCTTGGCTCTCCCTTGGACTCTCTCCAGCAGGTCTCTGTCTCTCTTGAACTGGGGAGCCCCAAACTGGACACAGGATTGCAGCTGTGGTCTCAGCAGGGCAAAGTAGAGAGGTAGAAGAACTTCCCCAGCCCTGCTGGACACAGCTTTCTTGATCCATCCCAGGATCCCATTGGCTCCCTTGGCCACCAGAGCACATTGTTGTTCCATGCAGAACTTGCTGCCCACCAGCACTCCAAGGGCTTTCTGTGTGGAGCTGCTTTCCACATTGCTAACTGTCCTGTCAAGATGTTCACACTGAAGTGAGAGATCTGATTTTTAGACCCACAGTACTGGGAAACAGACTTTAGTGGGCAGAAAAAGCTGAATCAGTTTGCACATACAGAAAGGTTTTGGAGGACATCAATTGGAAGAGTCATTAAATGTAACAGTAAAAGGTAGTCAAGAGCTAAAATCAGCAGGGACAGGAGCACCTCTCTTGTCAACTTTCTGTCATCTGAGTTTGAGGTGGAGCTTTTCCCTCTCTGGTGGAAAGAAAGCCTCTTCTGTTTGGGGAGGAGAAGGCTCCGAGGAGACCTTCTTGTGGCCTTCCAGTATCTGAAGGGGGCT
Organism: Indicator maculatus; assembly: GCA_013399975.1. Taxonomy (NCBI): domain Eukaryota; kingdom Metazoa; phylum Chordata; class Aves; order Piciformes; family Indicatoridae; genus Indicator; species Indicator maculatus. The sequence continues at coordinate 32,042 of VXBD01004357.1, read as the reverse complement.
ACAAAAGAGCTGGTGAGGGACTTCTTAGGATGTTGGCTAGTGGTAGAGCAGGGGGAATGGAGATTTAGATTAAACATCAGGAAGAAGTTTTTCCCCATGAGGGTGGTGAGAGACTGGCAGTGGTTGCCCAGGGAGATGGTGGAAGCCTCATCCCTGCAGGTTTTTGCAGCCAGGCTGGAGGTGGCTGTGAGCAACCTGCTATGGTGTGAGGTGTCCCTGCCCATGGCAGGGGGTTGGAACTAGATGAAACTTGAGGTCCCTTCCAACCCTCACAATTCTATGATTCTATGATTCCCAGCACCTTACCTTCACAATTGGGGTTTGAACTGGATGATCCTTTGGGTTNTTCTCCAGGCTAAACACCTCCAGCTCCCTCAGCCTCTCCTCACAGGGCTGTGCTCCAGACCCCTCCCCAGCCTCCTTGCCCTTCTCTGGACACATTCAAGTCTCTCAATGTCCTTCTTAACCTGAGGAGCCCAGAACTGGACACAGGACTCAAGGTGTGGCCTGAGCAGTGCTGAGCACAGGGACAGAATAACCTCCCTGCTCCTGCTGGCTGCACTATTCCTGATCCAGGCCACGATGCCCTTGGCTCTCCTGGCCACCTGGGCACACTGCTGCCTCATTACATCCCTTTGATTCCATCTTTTGGGGATCCTCTTTCCATTCACTTTCTTTTCAGGGTGCTGACTGTAAAGTTTTGTCCCTGTTGGAATTTTTCAGTGCTAAGAAATCCCTATTATGCTTCCTTAGTTCCCAGAATCCAGTCTGCCCAGTGTCCTGTTTCTCCCTGCCTATGAGGTATCCTCAGAGGAATCCTGCTGCTAGTCTGTTCTTTTGCCTTGAGTCTTTCTTCCTTTTGTTCATCTCACACAACTAACCAGTCACCCTCACATTCACCTCACAATTTGGTGGTTATTTCTTGCTCCCCCCTCCCCTTTTTTTTTTTTTTTTTTCCCTTTTCCTTTCCTAAGCCTTCCTGGATCTCATTATTCCATTCATAGCAATGTTTTGAAATCCCATTCCTTACATCAGGTTCAGAGTGTTAAAGTCCCAGAACATGCATTGCTTTTCTTACCTGCTCTGACTTGAAAGCTTCTCCAGGCCATCCAATGTACAATAGAGATGAAACAATTCCTAACCTGCTGCTCAGCCATTTAAGCCTCTTATCTGGTTCTGGAGTCTTTTAATTTCTGTTTTTTTAATGAAAAAAAATCATATTTATTCAGTTCTATATCCTCCATTTGGGGTGAGCTCTAGGCAAGCAGTCAGGCTTCATCATATGCCTCCAGTTCTGGAGCCCCTATTACAGGAAAGCTATGGATGTGCTGGAAGGTGTCCAGGAAAGGGCCACAGGGATGAGCAGAGGGCTGGAGCTGCTCTGCTATGAGGACAGACTGAGAGAGTTGGAGCTGTTCAGGCTGGATGAGGCTCTGGCCAGCCTGATGTATTGTGAGGTGTCCCTGCCTATGGCAGGAGACTTTCCTGTGGCCTTCTAGTATCTGAAGGAAGCTACAGGAAAGCTGGGGAGGGACTTTTTGGGGTGACAGGGAGTGATAGGAGCAGGGGGAATGGAACAAAACTAGAAGTGGGTAGATTCAGAATGGATGTTAGGAAGAAATCCTTCAGTATGAGGGTGGTGAGACACTGGCAGAGGTTGCCCAGGGAGGTGGTGGAAGCCTCATCCCTGGAGGTTTTGCAGCCAGGCTGGATGTGGCTGTGAGCAACCTGCTGTGGTATGAGGTGTCCCTGCCCATGGCAGGGGGGTTGGAACTGGCTGAGCCTTGAGCTCCCTTCCAACCCTGACAATTCTATGGTCTCTTCCGACCTCAATGGCTCTATGATTCTCTTTATGACATGTACAACAGAAATCTGTACATTCCAGCAGTGTTAATGTGCTGATGTCCTTCATGGGGAGTGCAGGAGATACACAGCAGAGCATTCCTGAGGATTTTGCTACCCATCAGGATGCACCTGAGGCCATAGGCAGGTTCAGAGGCAGAGCACTGTCAGAACCCTGCAGAGATTTCAGAAGAGATTTTGAAGGCAGTGCTTGTTCTGGCTGGTTTTAAGACCTATCTTTAACCAATATTTTATTTAGTACCTGCTACATATTCTCAGAAAGGAGCTTTCAATCAGATTTAACTGCTCTGTGTCCAAGCTTATAGCCCTGAGATCCTTTTAGCTACTTTTTAATGTTCTGCGAAATATTATTCTGGAGTCTGAGGCTATCTATCTGAAACGTTGCTGTCTCCACACAGGCCTTTATGTCCTCTTTCATTTCTTGTAGAAATGAGGACACAGCAATGTGTGTAGGTAGATGCCTGCACAGACTTCAAATCACTGTTTGTGAGTAAATTCATTATTCATAGAAAGGTTTTGGTTGGAAGGGAGCTTAAAGTTCCAAACGCCCTGCCTTGGGCAGGGACACCTTCCACCATCCTGGCTGGTGCCTGGCCCCGTCCCCCTGACACCCACCCCTCACATATTGATAGACATTGATCAGATCTCTCTCAGCCTTCTCTTCTCCAGACTAAACAGCCCCAGGGCTCTCAGTCTCTCTTCACAGGGGAGATGCTCAAGTCCCCAAATCCTCCTTGTGGCTCTCCCTTGGACTTTCTCCAGCAAGTCTCTGTCTCTCCTGAACTGGGGAGCCCCAAACTGGACACAGGATTGCAGCTGTGGTCTCAGCAGGGCAGAGCAGAGAGGTAGAACTTCCCCAGCCCTGCTGGACACGCTTTTCTTGATCCATCCCAGGATCCCATTGGCTCTCTTGGCCACAAGAGCACTTTGCTGTCCCATGCAGAACTTGCTGCCCACCAGCACTCCAAGGTCTTTCTGTGTGGAGCTGCTTTCCAGCAGGGCAGCCTCTAACCTGTCCTGGTGCCTGTTGTTATTCCTCCCCAGCTGCAGGACCCTGCACTTGTCCTTATTAAACTCCATGAGGTTTGCCTGCAGCCAGCTCTCAGCCTGTCCAGGTCATCTTGGATGGCAGCACATCTTAGAAGGGGATTATACAATTACACACAATATAGTTAAGAAACTTCTGCTTGAGCTTTTTTTGTGGGTTTTTTTTTTTTTTTTAGCACACTACAGTGTTTATTTCAACATAAAAAAAAAACACCCTCAGTTTATGGCTTATTTGTGATTTTGTTTTGTTTTAATAATAGTTGAGACTTAATGCTGGGATAAGCAACAGCTATCCTGTAACATTTCTCATTTTGAGAGAGCCTGAAATATATTACAGACATAATCCAGTCTCATGTCAAGTGAAGACCTCAATCCTCACAAAGAGCTGGAACCAGGAAAAGAAGACTTAGCATCCAAATGAAAGTTTTGGAGGCAGTGGTGAAGGAGAAAGGAGCTAACAAAAGTGGGTGGGAGCTGTCTGAAAGACTGAAGGGAAAAGTGCTGCTGCTTTCAAGGTGGTCAGCATGTTGTAGCCATGAGCACTGTGAGTGATTGGCCCAAAGGGACTACAAAGATGCTTTGTTTCTGGTTGTCAGCATTATCCTGAGTCTGTCATTGCTCTTACCAGCTGTAATCAGCTCAAGCAGCAAGTCCCCCTGCTTCCCAGCTCCCACAGCATGCTGTGCCTGTCTCCTTTCCCATCACCTCCCCAGGAGTGTCAATGATTCAGCAGAACTCCAGCATCAGAGCTGTCACTGAAGCCACACACGTGAAGTCACGTTGTCAAGCTGCCAAAGATCTCACTGCAGTGATATTTTCTTGTTAGAGCCAGGCTGGTTTTAAGCGTCCTAATCAATGGCACATTTTCCACTGCCATAGGAAAGCTACAGGAAAATGTTAAAACATTTCCCATGTCCTCTTCTCTGGAGACTTTCAAGGGGAGGGGGCCAGGCTCTTTGGGGTGGTGCACAGTGATGAGACAAGGAACAATGGGTTCAAACTAGAACAGAGAAGATTTCAGCTCAACATGAGGAGGAATTTCTTTAGAGTGAGGGTGACAGAGGCCTGGAACAGGCTGCCCAGGGGGGTTGTGGAGTCTCCTTCTCTGGAGCCTTTCCAACCCCACCTGGATACATTCCTGTGCAGACTACCCTAAGTGACGCTGCACTGGCAGGGGGCTTGGACCTGCTGATCTCTTGAGGTCCCTTCCAACCTCTGATCTACTGTGATATATGGAGTATTCTTTTGTCTTTAGTCCTTCTTTACTGTCTCAGAGGGAGCTGTGCTTATTGTTCTACCTCCAACTGCTCTTCTCTAACTGGCTAGTTCCATAGAGGTGCTGTGAGTTAACCTGCAGTTAAAGCACCACAGAGTTGCTCACTTACTCTCCCCTATGTCCTAGAGGCTTGGAGGAGAGAATAGGAATAGCAAAAGTAAGAAGACTGGTGGGTTCAGGCAAAGGTAGTTTAATAAGCAAGAAGGAAAAAGGCAGAGAAAAGAAAACCCAAAGCAAAGGAAGCTACACAAAGGCAGTAACTCCTCACCTCTCAGCCAGTCTCTGAGCAAAGGCAACTTTCCTCCCCCCACCAAACTGAAAATAATCCTCTGCTTCTTCTGCTTGCTGAGCATGGGATGTCCCTTCTGATGGACTGGAATCAGCTATCCTGGTTGTGTCCCTTTCCAACTTCTTGCACACCCTGGATCACAGGATGTCAGGGGTTGGAAGGGACCTCTGGAGATCTTCCAACCCAAGCTCCCCTGCTTTTACTTTGGAAAAGTACAAGCTTTAGGCTCCAAAAAGATGTTTTAGCAGTACTTGCAAATTATTGTGGTCATACTAGGAGAACACTCAGAAGCTTTAGCCATGGCATCACAAGTGAATGTGCCAGGCATTATAATCAATAGTTCAATGTGTAGGGCACAGCCATTGCCAATATCTCTAAATCAGTTCAGAAGTTGGCAGGAAGCATTGTTCCATTTTCTTGTACCAGTTCAGTGCTTACAGGGTGCCACAGCCACTGACTTCTGTATAAACAACTTTCTGTACTGAACCAAATGCCTGAGAGAACTCCAGGGTGTAAGTCTTAAGAATGTACAACCAGGTTCTACAAACAGAGAAAGAAAGGCCAGTGAGATCCTGGGGAGCATTCAGAGGAGTGTGGCCAGCAGAGCCAGGGAGGTTCTCCTCTCCCTCTACTCTGCCATGGTGAGGCCTCACCTGGAATATTTCATCCAGTTCTGGGCTCCCCATTTCAAGAGGGACAGGGATCTGCTGGAGAGAGTCCAAGAGAGGGCTCCAAGGATGCTAAAGGGACTGGAGCAGTGCCTGGGGAGGAGAGGCTGAGAGCCCTGGGGGTGGTTAGTGTGGAGAGGAGAAGGCTGAGAGGGATCTGATCAATGTCTATCAATAGCTGAGGGCTGGGGGTCAGGGAAGAAGGGACAGGGACAGGCTCTGCTCAGTTGTGCCCTGTGATGGGACAAGGGGTAATACCTGGAAACTCCAGCACAGGAAGTTCTACTTCAACATGAAGAAGAACTTCTTACCTGTAAGGGTCCCAGAGCACTGGAACAGGCTGCCTGGAGTGTTTGTGGAGTCTCCTTCTCTGGAGCCTTTCAAGGCTCATATGGATCCATTCCTGTGCAACCTGTGCTGGATTCTCTGGTTCTGCTCTGGCAGGGGGGTTGAACATCCTCTGATCCTGTAATCCATCTGACGCTAGATCCAGCATGCTGCTGCAGTTATACGGAGAACTAAGTGATGTGCAGAGATCCTATTTCTTCCTTAAAATTGTTTCCAAGTAAGAGAAAAGTGTCCATGAATCCTTTTAATTCTTTCTGCACAGCAGCATAGCTTCACCAAGAAAAGTTCTCCAGAACAAGCAGCAGCCAGTTGATTGGGGCACTTCCCTGGCAGATGAGAGCTAATTTTGCCTCATTTTGTGTTATGAGAGAGTACTTTGGTAGGTAGGCTGCTGCCTCAAGTAACTGCTGCCCAGTTTACAAGACAAAAAACCATTCAGGCACTTAACTTCATCCAGGGATGTCAACCTAGAATCCTTCTCTGAGAGAGATGAAGTCAAAGCACTGAGGATCATATTTCAAGAGCAGCTATGTTGAAGCTACAACTTTTTATGGACACCCTGTTCACAAATCCTCCTATGAATCCTGGTCTGAACTGATCCAGCAAGAGCAGTTACTGACTGGGATTTGACTTAGTGTAAATCCAACACTCTCCATGTGAAGAGCCAAACTCCCTCCCAGGATGATTAGGAGCTCCCCAAAGGTTCCTTTCTGTTTTCTTTGCTGTGTTTCAGACAAGCCTGGCTCTTGCAGTTGACAACATGTGAGAAGCCAAACCTAGCAGTCTAATTCTAGTGATGGCTGCCTTAGCATTTTCCACTCCACACAGGAAAATCCTGCATTCTATTTATTGACTCTGGGTATCTTGTTTCAGGAGAATGAAAGTTAGGCACTGGCATGATGAGGATCTCAACCAGCACAACTCTGCATGGTTCTATTGTCTGATGTCAAACACTGAGTCCTCATCTTGGCATCGCTTCTGATTCCAAATTTTTCAATGCTAAGCACATTAAGCCACAGTGTTGTTTGCAAATCATCCTACCCTCAGCCAGACACACAGCTCTTTCTTCATCTATTTGAAGAACAGCACAGGATCACAGTTATTAGGGGTTGGAAAGGATCTCTGGAGATCTTCAAATCCAATCCCCCTGCCAGAACATCTAGTGCAGGTCACACAGGAACACATCCAGACAGGGCTGGAAAGGCTCCAGAGAAGGAGACTCCACAACCTCTCTGAGGAGCCTGTTCCAGTGCTCTGGGACCCTCAGAGTGAAGAAGTTCCTCCTCATGTTGAGGTGGAACCTCATGTGCTGGAGTTTCCATCCATTGCCCCTTGTCCTATGCCAGGGTGCAAGTGAGCAGAGCCTGTCCCTGTCCCCTCCCTCTTGAACCCCAGCCCTCAGATATTTAGAAACATTTATGAAATCCCCTCTCAGCCTTCTCCTCTCCACATTAACCACCCCCAGGACTCTCAGCCTCTCCTCCCCAGGCACTGCTCCAGGCCCTTCAGCATCCTTGCAGCCCTCCCTTGGACTCTCTCCAGCAGATCCCTGTCCCTCTTCAACTGGGCAGCCCAGAGCTGGATGCAATATTGCAGGGGAGGTCTGAGCAGGGCAGAGTAGAGGGGGAGGAGAACCTCCCTGGCTCTGCTGGCCACACTCCTCTGAATGCCCCCAGGACCCCCTTGGCCTTCTTGGCCCCCAGGGCACATTGCTGTGCCATGCAGAACTTGCTGCCCACCAGCACTCCCAGCTCCTTCTCCTTGGGGCTGCTCTGTAGCAGATCCCCTCCCAACCTGTCCTGCTGCAGTTGATTCTTCCTGCCCAGCTGCAGGACTCTGCACTTCTCCTGGTTGAACCTCATCAGGTTCCTCTTTGCCCAGCTCTCAGTCTGTCCTAGTCTTGCTGAATGGCTTCACAGCCTTCAGGTGTCTCAGCCAAGCTAATACATAGAATCAGAGAATCAGAGAATCATAGAATTAGAGAATCAGTCAGGGTTGGAAGGGACCACAAGGATCGTCTAGCTCCAATCCCCTACCATGGGCAGGGACACCTCACACTACATCAGGCTGGCCAGAGCCTCATCCAGCCTGGCTGCAAACACCTCCAGGGATGGGGCCTCAACCACCTCCTTAGTAGTCTTAGGCTACTAAAGGGCTCTGTGAGTTCTCTTTTTGTCCCTGTGCACAGCCTTCCACCTGAGTGTTTTGGAAACGATTCCACACCCAGGCTTTGAGATTCCTTTGCCTGCAGTGGTGTCAGCAAAGCAAACTCAGCTCCCAGGCTTTTGTGAAAGGTGGATAAAACTTCCCCACTGCCCTTTTCTGGACAGTTTTGCCTACTCATGCCTGTCAAAGCTGAGGCAGAGTCCATTCAGCTGGCAGAGTGACAACCCTCAGACTGCAGCCCTGCACCTGCTCTGACTCTTAACTTAAAGGATGGCTCTGTCTCAGTGCACATTTATTTATTTTTATCTTACTGGGTTGCCTTAGAGAGCTGTGGCTTCAATGAAGTCATTGTTTCCATCATGAACTGCTTGAATAATTCATTACTTACCAGAAAACATCCTTTTCTGCTTTCTGATTATTCCATTGTTTGGACACTTCAAAATAAATAAATCAATGAGTAATGCACTCAGTGTTTTGGAAAGAAATTTAAAAAAATCCAGGAAAAAAAAGGAGGAAAAAACAGGTAAAAAAAAAAGACTTTTCTTACCCAAGGAGGGAAAAAAAATTAAATGTTTGGCACAACACAGAAGAAGAAAATTTGCCTTTTTGGTATTGCACACACACACCACACACACACCCCCTGAAGGATGTGTTTCAAAGGGACTGCTTTGACTATAAATAAATGTTGTGGCCAATGACAGTGAGATGATGGTTTCAAGCAAAATTAGAGTCATGCAATTAATTTATGAATGATAAAGTTATAATTTCCTCATAGAAATAGATGCAAAAGGCTTCTTAGCTTGGGCAGATGAGTCACAGAATCACAGAATGTTAGGGGCTGGAAGGGACCTTGAAAGCTCATCCAGTCCAACCCCCCTGCCAGAGCAGGATCACCCAGAGCAGGTCACAGAGGAACTCATCCAGGTGGGTTTTGAATATCTCCAGGAGACAGTCTCTGCTCAGTTGCACCCTATGATGGGACAAGGGGCAATGGATACAAGCTACAGCACAGGAGGTTCTACCTCAACAGGAGGAGGAATTTCTTCTCTGTGAGGGTCACAGAGCCCTGGAAAAGGCTCTCCAGAGAGGTTGTGGAGTCTCCTTCTCTGGAGCCTTTCCAGCCCTGTCTGGATGTGTTCCTGTGTGACCTGCACTAGATTGTATGATCCTGTTCTGGCAAGGGGGTTGGATTTGAAGACCTCCAGAGATCCTTTCCAACCCCTAATAACTGTGATCCTGTGCTGTACAGGTAGGTTCTTCAAACAGACCAAGAAAGAGCAGTGTGTCTGGCTGAAGGTAGGATGATTTGCAAACAACACTGTGGCTTAATTTGCTTAGCATTAAAAAATTGGGAGTCATAAGCAATGCCAAGATGAGGACTCAGTGTTTGACATCAGACAATAGAACCATGCAGAGTTGTGCTCCTTCTCTGGAGACTTTCAAGATCCATCTGGATGCATTCCTGTGCTAGATTCTGTGGACATGTTCTGGCACGGGGGTTGGACTCAATGATCTTTGAAGGTCCCTTCCAACATCTAGCATCCTGTGATCCTGTGGACATGGCCCTTCAGGATGTGGCTTGATGGCCCTGGTGGTGTTGGGTCACAGCTGAACTCTAGAATCACAGAATCACAGAATGTTAGGGCTTGGAAGAGACCTTGAAAAATTATCCAGTCCAATCCCCCTGCTAGAGCAGGCTCACCTGGAGCAGATCACACAGGTACACATCCAGGAAAGTTTTGAATACCTCCAGAGAAGGAGACTCCACAGCCCCCTTGAGCATCCTGTTTCAGTGTTCTGTCACCCTCACAGGGAAAAAAAAATTTCCTCTTGTTTCCATGGAACTTCCTATGCCTCAACTTCCACCTATTGCCCCTTGTGCTGGCATTCAGCATCACCAAGCAGAGCCTGGCTCCATGAAGTGTCAGGACTTGAACTGTCACAGACATTACCTGTGTTGGACTAGCACAGAGGAGGGCATCATTCATCTCAGCATCTGCTTCATCTGCTTCCTGTGAGTTATGAATCATACACTGTGGGGATCATTCAGTAGCTGACTAAATATGTTAGATGATAGGAACTCAAATAGCTCAGGAATGCATCTGAAATTGTGGATAATAGGATAATTGGCAAGACCCAGCTGCTGTTAGGGCATAAGGTAAGGTTAAGGTAAGGTAAGGCAATACCTCTTCCTTTATACAATAGTAAAATACACTCCCAGCCTGATTCCTTTCAATATGGAGCAGCTTTGGAACATAATCATTTAGAGTGACTTCTTAATTTGTGCTAGAAGCTCATAAGAAACAATTCTTTGCAGGCTGAAAAGATCCAACAGCTTTGCATGCCTCCTCAGAGCAAGGGAAAGGTGAAGGGGTGATTAAAATCAGGATTTCTGTGAAGAAAGCCAATGAAGAACATATAACAGAGTAGTACCATCATAGAATCAGTCAGGGTTGGAAGGGACCACAAGGATCATCCAGTTCCAACCCCCCTGCCACGGGCAGGGACACCTCACACTACAAAGTCTGCATTGTAGTAGTGAGCAAATGGAACTGCAGAGTGAATGTGTGAATAGGTTGAAACTATGTCCAGTTCTGGTGCCCCCAAGACAAGAATGATATCCAGCTGTAGGAGTGGGTCCAGAAGAGGGCCACCAAAGCTGATCAGAGGGCTGGAGCACCTCTGCTCTGAAGACAGGCTGAAAAGAATTGGGGCTGTTCGGATTGGAGAAGGGAAGGCTCTGGGGAGATCTTATAGCAGCCTTCCGGTCCATGAAAGGGGCCTGCAGGAAAGCTGGGAAGGGACTTCTAATACAGGATTGTGGGGATAGGATGAGAGAGAATGATCACAGAATCATAGAATCACAGAATTAACCAGGCTGGAAAAGACCTCTGAGATCACCAAGTCCAACCTATCACCCAACAGCATCTCATCAACTAACTCATGGCACTGAGTGCCTCAGCCAGGCTGATTTTAAACACCTTCAGGGATGGTGACTCCACCACCTCCCTGGGCAGCACATTCCAATGGCCAATCTCTCTTTCTGGGAAAAAATTCTTTCTAACATCCAGCCCAAACCTCCCCTGGCACAACTTGAGACTCTGTCCTCTCCTTCTGCTGCTGCTTGCCTGGGAGAAGAGCCCAACCCCCACCTGGCTACATCTTCCCTTCAGGTAGTTGTAGAGAGCAATGAGGTCTGCCCTGAGCCTCCTCTTCTCCAGGCTAAACACCCCCAGCTCCCTCAGTCTCTCCTCACAGGGCTTTGCTCTAGACCCCTCCCCAGTCTCATTGCCCTTCTCTGGACTCATTCAAGCAACTCATCATCTTTCTTAAACTGAGTGGCCCAGAACTGGACACAGGACTCCAGGTGTGGTCTAAGCAATGCTGAGCACAGGGGCAAATGGTTTGAATCTTGAGGAGGGCAGATTTAGGCTGAAGATAGAAATTCCTTACAGCGAGAGTGGTGAGAGACTGGCAGAGGTTGCCCAGGGAGGTGGTGGAAGCCTCATCCCTGGAGATTTTTGCAGCCAGGCTGGATGTGGCTGTGAGCAAACTGCTGTGGTGTGAGGTGTCCCTGCCCATGGCAGGGGGGTTGGAACTGGCTGATCCTTGCGGTCCCTTCCAACCCTGACTGATTCTGTTCTATGATTCTATGATTTGCTGCTACATGTCTGCATCAATAAATGCAAATATATTCACACAAGAGAACATGAAGGAAGCTCTATGGAAGAGGATATTGTTAATACTAATATATTAGTAGTCCTTGGGCAATGAAAACTAAGATTAACTATGGGAATGACTTGAGAGAATTTGGGTCCAGCATGGTTTGGGTTTTTGGTTTTTTGTTTTTTTTTTTTGTTGGAAGATTCATTTTAGTGGAGTTCTCATATTACTAATGCAAGTAAAAAAGTGCCAAACAGAGGTTTTAATAGAGCTGCTGCATAAATTATGCTTGTTTGATATTCATAATAATAAAAAAAATATATCTTTCTCTCCATACATAAGCAGGAATGTCTCCTTTATAGATCCCTGGAGTCTAAAAGTAATGAAAGCTGAGGGCAGAGTGAGCCAAAAATTATTGGGGGGTGTGGGAAAAAAAAAAGATTTTCAGAAAGAGGCTTGGTTTTAAAGCACGGGAAACTTCCATACCATGAACTGCACATCATGTGTGATTTTTTTTTTCCCAGTTTCCAATTTTTTTTTTTCTTTGGGAAGGACATCAAACTGCCAAAAGGTTTTTGAGTCATGTTTGCAAAGTGACCGAAGCGATTCAGGTGCTAGGGGATGGATTATCTCATCTGCTGTACCCACTTGGCACCAACCAGTGGGTTGTAGAGGGCTGTGATTTCATTTGGAGTTTGGAGAAGCTGAATTATTCATGCATGAGAGAGGAACTAGCAGGTGTGTTAAGGTAGTTTTGGAGGAAATTCCCAGAGCACTATTGACAAGGAAAAAAAAAAAGAACAAAAAAAAAGAACAACAACAAAAAAAGATAAAATGGATATTCATCAATAATATACAAGAAGAAAAAGACCTGGGGGTGTTGATTGATTGATTGATTGATTGATTGATTGATTGATGAGAAGCTCACCAGCAGCCAGCAGTGAACTCATGCAGCCCAGAAGGCAAATTGTATCTTAGGGTGCGTCAAGAGCATCAGGGCAAGAGAGGGGACTCTGACCTTTTCCTTTGCTCTTCTGAGATCCCCACCTCAAACACTGCATCCAGGTCTGGGGTCCCCATCAGAAGAAGGACACAGAACTGTTGGAGCAAGTCCAGAGGAGGGCCACAGAGATCATAGAAGGGCTGGAACACGTCTGCTGAGAGGACAGGTGGAGGGAGCTGTGGTTTTGAGCCTGGGGAAGAGAAGGCTCTGGCAGACCTTACAGCTGCCTTCCAACACCTGAAGGGAGCCTACAGGAAGGGTGGAAAGGGACTTTACTTGAGGGTGTCTAGTGACAGGAGAAGGAGGAATGGTTTGAAGCTGTGGGAGAGTAGGTTTAGACTGGATCTTAGGAAGAAGATTTATTTTGCACAAGGGTGGTGAGACTCTGGAATAGGTTGCCCAGAGAGGTTGTGGATGCCCTCTTCCTGGAGGTGTTCAAGGTTGGATGAAGCCTTGAGCAACCAAATCCAATTTAGAGGTGTTTCTGCCCATGGCAGGGACATTGGAGTAGGAGATTTCTAAGGTCCTTTGCAAGCTATGATTCTAGGACTGAATATATAACACAATAAAAGATATGTAGAAGGGCAGGGGAGCATGCATGTATTTTGAAAGAGAGATATAAGTGCAAGTATTCAGTCCTTTGGGAAAAAAAATGTTATTGTTAACCTAGAATTTTATGAATTTCTAAGTATTTTTTTTTAAATTGTCTTTTTCTGTAACTTTTAAGCAATGTTTTGCCTCTTTGCAGTCTTACAGAACATAGAGAATAGATTCCTGAAAAGGGGACTTTTACTGCCATAGAATCATAGAATGGGCTGGGCTGGAAGGGACCTCTAAAACTCATCCAGTCCAACCCCCTCTGCAGTCAGCAGGGACATCCTCACCTAGATCAGGTTGTCCAGAGCCCTGTCCAGCCTCACCTTGAATATCTCCAAGGATGGAGCCTCAACCACCTCCCTGGGCAACCTGTTCCAGTGTTCCACCACCCTCATAGTAAATAACCTATTCCTGACATCCAATCTCAATCTGCTCTGCTCTAGTTTGAAGTCCTTGTCCCTGGTCCTGTCCCTGAAGGCCTTTGCAAAGTCTCTCTGCATCCTTCTTGTAGCTCCCTTCAGGTCCTGGCAGGCTGCTCTGAGGTCTCCCCAGAGCCTTCTCTTCTCCAGGCTGAACACCCCCAGCTCCCTCAGCCTGTCCTCAGAGCAGAGCTGCTCCAACCCCCTGAGCTCCCAGTGATAGGATGAGGGACAATGGCTTCAAACGAAAGCAGAGCAGATTTAGATTGGGTATTAGGAACAAGTTCTTTAATTTGAGGGTGGTGGAACACTGGAACAGGTTGTCTGGGGAGGTGGTTGGAGCCCCATCCTTGGAGATATTTAAAGTGAGGATCAATCTTCAGAGGTCCCTTCCAACCCAGACCATTCTGTGATTCTATGATTCTGTGATTCCATGATTCTGTGATTCTGTGATTCTATGATTCTGTGATTCTATGATTCTATGAATCTATGATTCTATGAATCCAATCCCCCTGACAAAGCAGCATCACCTAGAGTAGGTCACACAGGAACACATCCAGATGGGTCTTGAAAACCTCCACACCAGGAGACTCCACAACCTCTCTGGGCAGCCTGTTCCAGTGCTCACAGCAAGGTTTTCCTCATGCTGGGGTGGAACTTCCTGTGTTCCAATTTGCATCCCTTGCCCTTCATCCCATCACAGGACACCACAGGACACTGGAAAGAGACTGGCACCTTCTTCTTGACACCCATCCTTCAGATATTTACNCCCCAGGGCTCTCAGTCTCTCTTCACAGGGGAGATGCTCAAGTCCCCAAATCCTCCTTGTGGCTCCCCTCTCAGTTTTCTATTTCCAGACTAAACAGGCCCTTTCTACTGTGCCAGAGGAGGTCTAGGTTGAATATTTAGGATATTTTCTTTACTGCTAAGAGTGGTCAGGCATTGGAATAGCCTGCCCAGGAAGGTGGTGGAGTCACTCTCCAGGGAGGTATTCAAGAAACCTGTGGAGGTGGAACTTTGGGACGTGGTTTCATGGTGTTAGGTGGGCAGCTGGACTCAAGGATCTTCAAGATCTTTTCCCAGCAAAAGAATTGTGTGATTCTCTAATTCTCTGATTCTCTGATTCTGTGCTTCTGCTGGTGCTCTTAACAAGCTGCTGTAGTCAGGCACACAATCAGCTGCCTCTGTGGGACTCTGCCCTGCCACACTCTCACTTCATTTCATTTTTAAAGTCTCATTCCTGCTTCTCTCAGAACTCTTGCCAAAATGTGGAAGCACTGCATTAAAAACAAACCACTGTGTATAAAGCAGGAGAGACATGACATAGAAGAAAGGGAAAAGAAGGAATTAGTGGAGTTTTGGCTGTCCAGTGGACATGCAGAGACTCAATACCTTTCTTCTTTTGTTGTGACTTGCTTGGTTTACTCTCTTGCTTGCAGAGTCTCCAGAGCCTTTCACAAGCATCCACTTCCAGCTCTGGTAGCCTTTGGTACATCTGCTCAAATACAAATGCCTTTTGTGCAGCAGCTGCCTGGAGTCCTGCAGAACAGTCCTTAACCTATGCCTGGGCACTTTGATGCCACTGCTTAAACAGACTCCCAGGTCCTGCAGTGCAACAAAAGCTGATGAGTAGCAGCACCACGAGATGGTGGAGATATTCAAGGTGAGGCTCAAGAAGGCCCTGGACAACCTGATGTAGTTGGGGATGCCCCTGCTGAGTGCAGAGAGGTTGGACTGGATGACCTTTAGAGGTCCTTCCAGCCTGAACCATTCTGTGTTCTACATAAATCACAGAGGAACTCCAGCTGTGGCTGCTTCCTGTGTGAGGATGTGTTTGGGACTGGAGCATTTTGCAGGAGGAGTGAAGAAGTGTCAAACCTTCAAACAAAAGCTGTTTCCTTTGCTGACACCCTCTCTGCTCAAATCATTGCATTGAAGCTCTGGCTGCTGCTTTTCTGCTTGATTTCTGCCTGACTAAAGGATGCTCTCTACATGTTCTCAGGAGTATTTTAGAGCAAGGCAGCCTGATAATATTTCATGCAGTGGATTTCTAGGAGTGTCTCATTAGAGAGAGCAATACTAATTTCATGTTAAAAATTCATTTGCTTCTGTTTGACTTAAAACTCAGGGTAAACACAGCCTGAGATTCTTCTCTTGAGACATGACAGGAGTTCAATAGCTGCTGAGCTCCAACTTCCTGCCTTCCCCTTCCAGCAGCCTGCAGTGTGAGGTGAATTTAAGTCATCAGCTGCTTGTCAGCCCTCAGCACTGTCTCTTTTCTTCATTTACCTGAAAGCTCAATTTCAACTTTATTTTAGGAGGTCCAAGGTGAAAAGAGAACACAAAGAAAAACTTCTGATAACTCAGTTTGACTTAGGTATAATTTCAAGAAGACTTCTTGAGGGTGCAAGTCTGTGTGTCAGTGAGGAGGGTTCTTAAAACACTTTTGGAAAAGAAGAGGCATGGAATGATGAATAACAACCAGGGAACAGGTCTTTAACTATGAGACAAGGCAAGAAGGAAAATATCTCAGCTTCAAGAATCATGACAGAAAGTGCAGAAAGGCTCTTTTAATCAAGTCTCCTGGATGAGAAGGAGCAAATTTTTTTTTTGCTTAATGTAGGATTAATCCAATCTGAGAAGAATAATCCAAATCACTGGAATCACAGGCTCACAGGATGTTAAGGGTTGGAAGGGATCTCTGAAGATCATCAAGTCCAACCTCCCCTGCCAGAGCAGGACCAGAGAATCCAGCACAGGTCACACAGGAATGAATCCAGATGGGAATGGAATGTCTCCGGAGAAGGAGACTCCACAACCTCTCTGGGCAGCCTGCTCTGTGAGCCTCACAGTGAAGTTCCTCCTCATGTTGAGGTGGAGCCTCCTGTGCTGCAGTTTCCATCCATTATCCCTTGTCCTATCCCAGGGTGCAACTGAGCAGAGCCTGGCCGTGTCCTCTCCCTCTTGAACCCCAGCCCTCAGATATTTAGAAACATTTATTAAATCCCCTCTCAGCCTTCTCCTCTCCACACTAACCACCCCCAGGGCTCTCAGCCTCTCCTCCCCAGGCACTGCTCCAGGCCCTTCAGCATCCTTGCAGCCCTTCCTTGGACTCTCTCCAGCAGATCCCTGTCCCTCCTGAACTGGGAAGCCCCAAACTCGACTCAATATTCCAGATGTGGCCTCAACAGGACAGGGAATGTCTTTCCTCTCAGCACTGTAGTTCCCTGCAGATGGGGCAGTAGTGGATGAGGAACAGCCTGAGAATTAGGGATGGCAATGGATGCATTTATCAGACCAGTGAGCAACAAACAGAAGAAACAAGAAAAGCAGCCCTGCCTCCTTACTTTGGGCTGGAGCCTCACTGAGAGAACTTTGAGAGCTGCTCCTGGAGATTGCCTCTGTGTGGTAGACACTGCAATTACTTGATTGCTAGACAGTAATTCCAAACACAGTTCTCCAGTCAGGATTTCTTCCCTTTGGGTAGCCCCTGGCATGTTGTAACAGGAGTAACAGCCTTTTGTTGCCATGTGAAGAAGAGGATTCCCAGGTGGGAATGGCAATGGTTTGGGTCACAGGCAGTAGCTTGCCTGTAGCTTTCAATTCCGTACTTATTGATGGTTTGGAAAGAAGACCAAAAGCTGTGTGTGGGGGGGGTTTTTTCTCTTGGCTTTTCCTTGGTTTCTTCATTTCTTTATTTGTGGAAACAATTGAAGCTGTTTCAGCTGTTTAGAAAAACAAAAAATCACAAGTGGGAGGGATGTATTCTGCATACTGAAAGTTGCTCTGGCATTGAACTGAGGAGATGAAGGATGATTTCTGTAGCAAGTTATCATCAGACTTTGCTGCCTCCTTTTTGGCAGGTTGTCAGAAGTGGTTAGATGATGTTGCAAGCCCTAACTTGATTGCAGCAGGGAACATGTGGAAAAAGCTTTTTCTCTTTCCTTGGCCAATGCTCTTGACTTGCAGCCAAACATGCAGCTTGTCACCTTTATCTCAGGGGTATCACAGCCCCTCTCCTGATCATTAGTGTGACCCTGGATGGATGCCAGGTGCCCACCAAAGGCTTCTTACCACTCTTCCTTCTCATCTGGGCAGAAGGAAGAAAATGTAATGAAAGACTCCTGGACCAAGACCAGAAGAGGGAGAGATTATTCACCAGTTACCATTACAGGCAAACTAGGCTTGACTGAGGGGGAATTTTAATTTATTACCAATCACAGAATCAACCAGGTTGGAAAAGAGCTCAGAGATCATCAAGTCCAACCTATTACCTAATCCCTAACACCTCCTGACAACTAAACCATGTCTCCAAGTGCCACAGCCAAGCTTTTGTTGAACACCTCCAGGGATGGGGACTCCACCACCTCCCTGGGCAGCACATCCCAATGGCCAATTACTCTTTCTGGGAAGAACTTTCTCCTCTCCTCAATCCTAAACTTCCCCTGGTGCAGCTTGAGACTTTGTCCTCTTGTTCTGGTTGCCTGGAAGAAGAGCCCAACCCCCACCTGGCTACAACCTCCCTGCAGGCAGTTGTAGACAGCAGTGAGGTCAGCCCTGAGCCTCCTCTTCTCCAGGCTAAACACCCCCAGCTCCCTCAGCCTCTCCTCACAGGGCTGTGATCCAGACCCCTCCCCAGCCTTATTGCCCCTCTCTGGGCACATTCAAGTCTCTCAATATCCTTCTTAACCTGAGGAGCCCAGAACTGGACACAGTGCCCTTTCTGCCTGACTGCTCTCCAGCCACTCTGACCCTAGCAGAGGGTCCCCTTACCTCTCCCTTCTTTCCAGGCTTAACTTCTTCCTAACATCCAATCTGAATCTACCCATATCTATTTCTGTTCCATTCCTCCTGCTCCTATCACTCCCTGACACCCTATAAAGTCCCTCCCCAGCTTTCTTGTAGCCCCCTTCAGAACCTGGAAGGCCACCAGAAGGTCTCCTTGGAGCCTTCTCTTCTCCTGACTGAACAACCCCAACCCTCTCAGCCTGTCCTCATAGGAGAGGTGCCCCCTGCTCTTCCTCATGACGCTTCTCTGGTCAGCCATTAACTCCCATGGGCTGCCGGGGGGACAGTCTGTTTCACCATAGCCTAATTAAATTCAGGCTTAATTCAATATTGAGATATATTTTACTGGTTGGAACACACTGGTGGTTTAAATTTCATGAAGCCTTTGTGCTCAATTAAGTGCAGCATGCTTGACATCTGATAATGCCTTTACAATTCCTGAGCTTATTTAGATTTTACTGTTGGCAGCCTGACTTAAAGTGACTGCCAGAAGAAAACCTCAGGATCTTCTGCAATTGAGTAGCTGCTTTCTGAAAGTTCAGCATATTTCATCCTCAGAAAAGCTAACAAGGTTAAAAAGTAATAAAAAGAATAATATTGAATTATCTGGCCTCCTTGCATTAAACTGCCTGATTCTATGCTAATGACTTAAAAGTCATCTTGCCTCACATGCTTTGCTCCAATGCAGCTCTGCTTTTAATTCCAGCTTCAGATTGCAAAGTATGTGGGTAGATTAAAATGGATCTGCTGCAAAATAATCAATCCTCTTTCTGTTCTTCCCCCCTCCCCAAGAAAAAAAAGAGAAGTGTCTTGTTGCTTAAGGTGCACATTCCATCATGTTGGTGATTTGTTGGCTTTAAAGCTAGGTAGATGTACTCTGCACAGTGATGGATAGCTTCAAAGGTTTCTCTTTGCTGGTGCACTTCAGTCACTAAATATTCATCTGTTTTTCATGATCTATTGAGTGGGAATGGTTACTATCCCTTGCCTCAGGCTGCCTCTTTAGGAAAGTGTATCCTGGGAAGGTCTCTGTGCTTCAGCCACAAATACTTTGCACCTTCACAGTGATTGCAGAGATTGCAATCATAGGGTTGGAAGGGAGCTCAAGGCTCAGCCAGTTCCAACCCCCCTGCCATGGGTAGGGACACCTCACACTACAGCAGGTTGCTCACAGCCACATCCAGCCTGGCTGCAAAAACCTCCAGGGATGAGGCTTCCACCATCTCCCTGGGCAACCTCTGCCAGTCTCTCACCATCCTCATGGGGAAGAATTTCTTCCTAACATCCAATCTGAATCTACCCACTTCTATTTTTGCTCCATTCCTCCTGGTTCCATCCCTACCTGACATCCTAAAGAGTCCCTCCCCAGCTTTCTTGTAGCCCTCTTCAGACCCTGGAAGGCCACAAGAAGGTCTCCTTGGAGCCTTCTCCAGACTGAAGAGCTCCAAGTCTCTCAGTCTGTCCTCATAGGAGAGGTGCTGCAGCCCTCTGCTCATCCTCATGGCCCTTCCCTGGACACTTCTCATGGCTCTTCTCTGGAGTCTTTGAAGTCTTTGAAGTCTTAATTTTTACAGAATACATTTAGTTATAATAATATCCATCCATAAAATCTCTTTGACCCACTTGCAAATCTCTTTTTCAAACCCAAAGATCTCTATTCCAGACATAATTTTTTTTTTTTTTTACCCCAAAAGATAATAATTCTGGAGTGCTCCCTGAAATGGAGCCCAGCTCCTCAGAACTGTTATCAATATTATGGCAGTGTGTGAAGCTGTAAGCTCCAATATGGGGAGGGATAATTAGTGCCTTCTTATTAGTGTATCATTTCTTATCAGTGGTTATCCATGCTTCCCTTCCCCATTTCTCTCTTGTTTTGATTGGCAATGGGAACAGGAGAGCAGATGAAGATGGCTTTATTTACATAAACATCTTGAGTGAGCACACTGCTTGGGTGTATTTAGTCATGCTAGGAGTCCTCTCCATATTTCTTAGAAAATATAAAGGCTTTTGCTTGTTACTCACATTTCTCATTATTTCCTGGCTCACAGCTGCCTGTGATTAAGCCTGGCAAATACAGCAGCAGCTCCTGTACTCAGATCAATTAAATCTTAACACCCTTGTAAACAGTTGCAGATCAGTGGGAAACATCATTCTGCTTGGATGTGACAAAAGCTCCATGCACAGCAGTGTGGACCAGCTCTCAAGAAAGCAGAAAGCAACCCAAACTGCAATGCTCCTTCCTTTTTTTTTTTTTTTTTCCCAGCAAGAGTGGTCAGGCATTGGAATGTGCTGCCCAGGGAGGTGGTTGAGTCACCAACCCTGGATGTGCTTAAAGGTC
>VXBD01004357.1:0-11492 GCA_013399975.1 Indicator maculatus | reverse complement strand
TCTGGGTTGGACTTGGTGATCCTGAGGGTCTTCTCTAACCTGAATGTTTCTCTGATTCTGTGATTACTTAAAGAAAAAAACAAAACCCCAAACAACAGACAACAAAACAAAACAAAAAAAAAACCCCAACCAAACATCAAAATAGAATTAGAATCATAGAGAAATGGAATTGTTAGGGTTGGAAGGGACCTCAAGGATCAGCCAATTCCAACCCTTCTGCCATGGGCAGGGACACTTCACACTAGAGCCACATTCAACCTGGCCTTCAAAACCTCCAGGGATGAGGCTTCCACCACCTCTCTGGGCAACCTGTTCCAGTGTCTCTGCACCCTGATGTTGTAAAGAGTGGAAGGGACCTCAGAGATGATCTACTCCAAATTTCCTACCATAGTCAGGGACACCTCTCAATTAGAGTCACAGAATCATAGAGTTGTCAGGGTTGGAAGGGACCTCAAGGCTCACCCAGGTCCAACCCCCCTGCCATGGGCAGGGACACCTCACACTACAGCAGGATTGCTCAGAGCCACATCCAGCTTGGCCTTAAACATCTCCAGGGATGAGGCTTCCACCACCTCCCTGTTCCAGTGTCTCACCACCCTCATGGGGAAGAATTTCTTCCTAACATCCAATCTGAATCTCCCCACTTCTACTTTTGCTCCATTCCCCCTTGTCTTATCACTGCCTAATACCCTAAAAATATCCAAGCCCAAACTTGAGCCTGACTGCTGTCTTGACAGACACCTTGCAATAAAGATGTGAAGCCAACCACCTGCCTGGACTCTGCAAGTTTTAATCATGCAAAAGGAACAAGGGAAGGGGATTAGAGGAAAAGGTGATAATGAAGTTTTCCTTGTGTTAGCAATCAGGAATGAATTTGTTCTTGTTATCAGTCTGTAGCTGGAGCAAGATAAATCTACCTGATACATAAACCACTCTTTTTTTTTTAGGAGCTAACTTTGCCTGCTAATGAAAATGTGATGTCAGCACTAATGGACAAAATCCACACTGATTCAGTTCTGTTTGAACTGAAATGTGTCTCCTCTCTACTGTGCACTGCTTGACTACCTACAATCTCACAAAATCACAGTCTCACAGTGTAGCAGAGGTTGGAAGGGACCTCAAGAGATCATCAGGTCCAACCCCCCTGCCAGAGCAGCATCACTTAGGGTAGTCTGCCCAGGAATGCATCCAGGTGGTGTTGGAAAGGCTCCAGAGAAGAAGACTCCACAATCCCCCTGGGCAGCCTGCTCCATTACCCTCACTGTAAAGAAGATTTTCCTCATGTTGAGCTGAAATCTTCTCTGTTCAAGTTACAAAATGGGCAAATAGAAAAGAGAAATACTGGGAGGGGATGTTTCAAGGCTTCCTGAGAAGAAGAACTGGAAGAGGGGTAGGTTGGTATTACACAATCACAGAAAATACCTGGTTGCAAGAGACCTTCAAGAGCATCCAGTCCAACCTTCCACCCACTTTAGGGTCAATCCTAAACCATGTCCCTAAGCACCAGGTCCACATTCTGCTTAAACACCTCCAGGGATGGTGACTCCAGCCCTGCCCTGGGCAGACCATTCCAATGTTTGAAAACCCTCTCTGGGAAGAAATATTTCCTAACATCCAGCCTGAACCTCCCCTGCTGCAGCTTGGAACCATTTCCTCTGGTCCTCTCACTTGCCACCAAGTAGCAGAGGCTGCCCCCTCCTCTCTCTAACCTTCCTTCAAGGAGCTGTAGAAAGCAATGAGGTCTCCCTTCAGCCTCCTCTTCTCCAGCCTGAACACCCCCAGTTCCCTCAGTCCCTCCTCATATGCTATGTGCTCCAGACCTTTCCCTTCTCCTTCTCCTTCTCCTTCTCCTTCTCCTTCTCCTTCTCCTTCTCCTTCTCCTTCTCCTTCTCCTTCTCCTTCTCCTTCTCCTTCTCCTTCTCCTTCTCCTTCTCCTTCTCCTTCTCCCTTTCCTTTTCCTTCCCCTTTTCTTTCCCCTTCTCCTTTTCCTTAAGTTATTAATCACATTTCTTATTAGTCTACAGGCAGCTCTACTTAATGTCTAATTAGCTGCCTTCCCTACTATCCTTGGGTGGCAGAAGAGTCATAGGATGACTACATCATGTTTCAGAATCCCATCCTGTAAAAATAATGAATCAGAATAAAAGAAAAAGCAGACTGAAAACCAGCCTTGCACTGGGGCATGATTCCTTTGTGAACTGAGCACTTTGCTTTACAGAACTAACAGTAAAAGGAAAAAAAGAAACTGAAATGGATGTTGGAGAGCTGAGGGATTGGCATATAAATATATTAAAGGAAATATTTGTCACTTGTGAACTTTTACCCCTTCTGAGGCAGAAGCATGGTGTGTGATGCATGTTCAATGCATTCAGAGGGATGTCTTTCTTCTGTGGCAGGCTGCTGGCTCTTGCATTCAGCTCCTCCTGTTCTCAAAGTCCCAGGACAAAACAGCATGTGTCAGATGGCCCTCAGATAAATATAAGAAACCATCTCACGCTGCAGGATTCAGAAGGGAAGTTGAGCTGTTTAATGTATTTGGGGGTTTTATTTATTTTTATTCTTCATCCTTTTCTTCTTTTTTTTCCTTCTTTTTTTTTCTTCTTTTTTTCATTTTTTCTTCTTTTTTTCTTCTTTTTTTCTTCTTTTTTCTTTTTTCTTCCTTTTTTCTTTTTTCCTTCCTTTTTTCTTCTTTTTTCTTTTTTCCCTTTTTTCTTCCTTTTTTCTTCTTTTTTCTTTTTTCCTTCTTTTTTCTTTTTTTATTCATTTTTTCTTCTTTTTTTATTCTTCAATTTTTATTCTTCATTTTTTATTATTTGTTTCTTTATTCTTTTTTCTTCTTCATTGTTGTATTCTTTTTTTATTCCTCTTTCTTTTTCTTTTTATTCCTCAACAGACAAAGACTTTCTATTTTTTTTTTTTTTTACACATTGATTTTTACAGGCTCTGTATGAATAGCTTATTTTAATGGCATTTCTCAGGAGCTGCAGCCTACATTTGCAGAGAGGAGAAGTGGTTTGGTGTCTTTTTGTTTTGGGAATCCTGACTTTGAGACATCTCTGATAAAGCCTTATCTAAAAAAGAAAAAAGAAAAAAAAAGAAAAAAGGATTTAGCATTTGCCTACTAAAAATTAATATGCTTCAGAATCATCTACAGATGGACAGGATAACTCCAGGTCAGGTAAAAGTAAGGTGCTGGGAATCATAGAATTGTCAGGGTTGGAAAGGACCTCAAGAATCCTCCAGCTCCAACCCCCCTGCCATGAGCAAGGACACCTCACACTACATCAGGTTGCTCACAGCCACATCCAGCCTGGCCTTAAAGACCTCCAGGGATGAGGCTTCCACCACCTCCCTGGAGAATCATTAGCCCTCACTCATGCTGTCAGAGACAAGATCACTGTCTGGCACTACGGAGATCTTTGCTGCAGTAGACACAATGCAAAGGGCAATACAAGAGCTGACTGCAGATCAATAGGGGAAAATCTATTTGTTAAAAGTCTTGTTAAGTTAAAATGATTAATTATTTTATGTTTGTTTTTATAGTCTTATACATTCTTAGTTTCAAGGACCATTTAAGAGCATTCTGCAGTGACTTATTTTAATTCATCTCATCCACAGAAAACATATATCCATTGAAAAAATCTAAAGTTCCCATCTCACTCATTTTTTTTTTCCATATTTGCCAAGAGCAGCTGTTCTGGAGCTGGTCCAGCTAGCAGTGGAGAGATAGATCTCGGTGTACAGGAGGTTTCCTGCAGTTTTCCTTTGGTAGGAAAAGATCAGGGAAGAAGAGAAACCCACCAAGAGCTGTTGGAGGTGTGCTCAGGTAGAGGAGCTCCGCTGCTTAATGATGGAGCTCTGAGAGGAGGTAAGTATAGAATCATAGAATCATAGAATCATAGAATCAGTCAGGGTTGGAAGGGACCACAAGGATCATCTAGTTCCAACCCCCCGTGCCATGGGCAGGGACACCTCACACTAGTAGGTTCAGAAATATCAGGCATTGTCAGAGAGAAAGAGAGAGACTCTGGTAGTCACAGCCTGCTCCCCAGGAGAGAAACCCAAAAGGCAGACAGACCTCATGTTACAGAGAATTCCCTGTCCCTTCATCCCCTGAGTAAACAGAATCAGTTGGAAGAGCCCTCAAAGACCACCAGCCTAACACAGCCTCAGAGTATATCAGAGGTTGGAAGGGACCTCAAGAGATCATCAGGTCCAACCCCCCTGCCAGAGCAGCATCACTTAGGGTAGTCTGCACAGGAATGCATCCAGGTGGTGTTGGAAAGGCTCCAGAGAAGGAGACTCCACAACCCCCCTGGGCAGCCTGTTCCAGGGCTCTGTTACCCTCACCCTAAGGAAGTTTCTCCTCATGTTGAGATGAAATCTTCTCTGTTCAAGTTTGAACTCATTGTTCCTTGTTTTATCACTGTGCACCACCCAAAAGAGCCTGGCCCCCTCCACTTGACACCCACCCCTCACATATTGATAGACATTGATCAGATCCCTCTCAGTCTTCTCCAGACTAAACAGCCCCAGGGCTCTCAGTCTCTCTTCAAAGGGGAGATGCTCAAGTCCCCAAATCTCCCTTGGGTGGCTCTTCCCTGAGATTCTCTCCTGCAGGTCTCTGTCTTGAACTGGGGAGCCCCAAACTGGACACAGGATTGCAGCTGTGGTCTCAGCAGGGCAGAGCAGAGAGGCTATTAAACCATGTCCCCAAGTGCCATGTCCTCATGTTTCCTGACCACACAGGATAACCATCACAGCAGGAAAACCCTGGAAGTGGAGGTTAAAGCAGTGTTGGGTTTTTTTTCCCCCCTGGAACATTAATCTTATTAATAAGAGCACTATCTGGCCGAAGAAAGGAAAGAAGATACAGTTGTGGCTCCTCAGTAATCTCTGAACAGCTCTCTCAGAATGTGACAGTGTCTGCTAGGGATTAATAAATAGAAATTGCTTATCCACACAGAGGAAATTAGAAGTGAGCTTTGAAAGATTACTGTAAAGATTTTTTTTGTTGTTTTTATTTCAGAGGAAATCAGCTGCTGCTGGAGCACATTCAGGGGGCAGGAGAAGTAAAAGGACAGAAGAGCTGAGTACATCTGAGCTGGGAGAGGGTATTTGGCTCTTCTAATGGTGTTTAATTTCACATTAAATCACCATTAATGTTTGATGAATGTTATATGCCAAGCTGAGATGAAATTCAGGTGTGAGGGTGGCATGGGAAAAGTCCTGATGAACTGAGAAATGAGAGTTTGTCCTCTGGACCCAGATGCAGTGAGGCTCAGTGGTGGTACCGAGGTTTACGTCACCTGAACATCTGCCTCCTTGATTTCAAGTTCTTCTTTTTCTTCCCTAAAAAATAAAAAAAAAAAAGAGAGGATAATATGCCCAATGATTCTCCAGGAAATTTCTTCATTTGTTTAAAAATCACAGAATCAGTCAGGGACCACAAGGATCAGCCAGTTCCAACACCCCTGCCATGGGCAGGGACACCTCACACTACATCAGGCTGGCCACAGCCTCATCCATCCTGGCTGCAAACACCTCCAGGGATGGAGCCTCAACCACCTCCCTGGACAACCCATTCCAGGCTCTCACCACTCTCATGGGGAAGAACTTCTTCCTCATGTCCAGTCTGAATCTCCCTACTTCCAGCTTTACTCCATTTCCCTACTCCTATCACTTCCTGAGATCCTAAAAAGTCCCTCCCCAGCTTTCTTGCAGCCCCCTTCAGATACTGGAAAGCCACAAGAAGGTCACCTCAGAGCCTTCTCTTCTCCAGACTGAACAGCACTAACTCTCTCAGTCTGTCCTCACAGCAGAGCAGCTCCAGCCCTCTGCTCATCCTGGTGACCCTTCTCTGGACACCTTCCAGCATGTCCATATCCCTCTTGTAATAGAGGCTCCAGAACTGGATGCAGTGCTCCAGGTGGGGTCTCACCAGAGCTGAGCAGAGGGGGAGAATCACCTCCCTGGCCCTACTGGCCACACTTCTCCTGATGCAGCCCAGGCTCTGCTTGGCTCTCTGGGCTGCAAGTGAACATTGACAGCTCCTGGTGAGCTTCTCCTCCCCCAGCATCCCCAAGTCCCTCTCCTCAGGGCTGCTCTCCAGCCAGTCCCTGCCCAGCCTGGAGTTGTGCTTGGGATTGCCTCCATCCAGATGAGCATGCTACAACAAAAAAGAAATAAAATCTTTTATTTATTCCTGACACAGGAGCATCTCAGAGACATGGAATTTTTTCTGTTGGGAAAGACCTGAGGTCATGTCCAACCATTGACCTCACACTGCCATGGCCACTAAACCATGTCCCATAGTGCCAAGCTTACAACCCAGAAGGCCAATTGCATCAAAAGATATGGAACCAGCAGGTCCAGAGAGGTGATTCTGCCATTCACTCTGCTCTGGGGAGACCTCACCTGGAGTGCTGTGTACAGGTCTGGAGACCTCAATGTAGGAAGGACATGGAGTTGATGGAACAAGTCCACAGGAGGGCCATGAAAATTCTCAGGGGGTTGGAGCAGCTCTGCTATGAGGACAGGCTGAGGGAACTGGGGGTGTTCAGCCTGGAGAAGAGAAGGCTCTGGATAGACCTAATAGCAGCCTGCCAGCACCTGAAGGGGATACAGGAAGGATCACAGGATGCCCAAAGGCCTGCTGGGACAAGATGAGGGACAATGGCTTCAAACTAGAGAAGAGCAGATTGAGATTGGATGTTAGGAACAAGTTCTTTACCACAAGGGTGGTGGAACACTGCAACAGGTTGTCCAGAGAGGTGGTTGAGGTCCCACCCCTGGAGACATTCAAGGTGAGGCTGGACAGGGCTGTGGGCAACCTGATCTAGTTGAGGATGTCCCTGCTGAGTGTGGAGAGGTCAGACTGGATGACCTTTGGACCTACTAACCACAGCCCTTCTAATCCACCCCAGGCTGCCCTTGGCCTTCTTGGCCACCAGAGCACATTGCTGGCTCATGCTCAACCTCCCATCCACCAGGACCCCCAGGTCCTTTTCCCCTTCACTGCTCTCCAGCAGGTCAATCCCCAGCCTCTCCTGCTCCATGGGGTTGTTCTCTCCCAGGTGCAAGCCTCTCCACTTGCCCTTGTCTAATTTCATTCCATGTCTCCCTGCCCAGCTCTCCAGCCTGTCTCAGCCTCACTGGAGAATTGCAAGCACCATTTTAATATGCAAGCTGAGGTTTTTCATGGGAGCTTTGAATTCTTGCCTGAGGATCTTCCAGAAAGAGAGGAGGAGAAAAAAAAAAAAAAATGGAGGAGGACAAAAGCTCCAACAAAACAAACCAAGCAACAACAAACCCCAGCAGACATCATAAGATTTATGTTTAAAATCCTTACAGCTGACATACCTTGACTTCTAAAGGCATGCCTACAGCAGACAGGAGAGCTCTGAGGCTGGTAAGAACTGTGCTAGCCCTGCAACCACAGAGGATGTAACTGATGACATTTCTGTACTTGCCTGACTTCTTGTCAACACCCCTACTGATTCTGAGGCTGGAAATGGTCCTACACCAAACTGCACCTGCTCAGATCTCTCTGTGCACAGAGCTGTGTGAGTAAACCTAGCCATGAATAAATTATGTGCTAAACAAGAATTTATTGCCACTGAATAGGTATCTGAAGGGGAAAAAAAAAAAAAGGTCACCTTCCTCCCAGCTTGGAGGAAACGTGGATTTATTAACTTTCCATTTCTTATCGATGAGCTGGAAGCAGACCTTCAAAAGAGATTTTTGCATCTTCTGATTTTTGTTGTTGTTGTTTGTTAATAAGCCAGAAAAAAGTGGTTTCACAGAATCACAGAATGTTCGGGGCTGGAAGGGAACTCCAGAGATCATCCAGCCCAACCTCCATGCCAGAGCAGGACACCTAGAGCAGGTCACACAGGGACTCATCCAGGCAGGTCTTGAATATCTCCAGAGAGATATCTCCAAAGAGATATCTCCACAACCCCCCTGGGCAGCCTGTTCCAGTGCTCTGTCACCATCACAGGGAAATAATTCTTTGTCCTGTTTCCATGGAAATTCCTATGCCTCAGCTTCCATCCATTGCCCCTTGTCCTGTTTTGGAGGAATGATTTTAGTTCCTTGGTGAAGTGCATCTCCACTTTTGATGTATAAAGAACAAATGAGCTGTCAGCACTGCTGGAAAGTAGCTCCATGGAGAAAGACCTTGGAGTGCTGGTGGGCAGCAAGTTCTGCATGGGACAGCAATGTGCCCTTGGGGCCAAGAGAGCCAGTGGGGTCCTGGGGTGCTGCAAGAAGTGTGGCCAGCAGGGCTGGGGAGGTTCTGCTCCCCCTCTGCTCTGCCTTGCTGAGACCACAACTGCAATCCTGTGTCCAGTTTGGGGCTCCCTAATTCAAGAGAGACAGAGACTTGGTGGAAAGAATCCAAGGGAGAGCCAGGAGGAGGGTTTGGGGACTTGAGCATCTCCCCTGTGAAGAGAGACTGAGAGCCCTGGGGTTGTTTAGTCTGGAGAAGAGAAGGCTGAGAGGGATCTGATCAATGTCTATCAATAGCTGAGGGGTGGGTGTCAAGGGGAGGGGGCCAGGCTCTTTTGGGTGGTGCACAGTGATAAGACAAGGAGCAATGGGTTCAAACCTGAACAGAGAAGATTTCAGCTCAGCATGAGGAGAAACTTCTTCAGAGTGAGGGTGACAGAGCCCTGGAGCAGGCTGTCCAGGGGGCTTGTGGAGTCTCCTTCTCTGGAGCCTTTCCAACCCCACCTGGATGCATTCCTGTGCAGACTACCCTGAGTGATGCTGCTCTGGCAGGGGGGTTGGACCTGATGATCTCTTGAGGTCCCTTCCAACCTCTGATACACTCTGAGACTGAAGAGCTCAGTCTCTTCATGCTTGAAAAATTCTTCATGACCAAGAATTTAGCTAAAGTAAAAATAGCTTCAAGTTCCTTTTCAAGGTTGGGTTTGGTTTGGTTTTCTTTTGCTATGTGGGTACAGAAAGACAATAAAGTAATACTAATAATAATAATAATAATAAGCTGTTTAATTTAGGCCTAGCTTTGAAATGATGAATATTTTATTTTATCCTCCAGTTAACTGTTCTGTACTCCAAGGTGCTTCTCACACAAATGACCTAGGCAGTGATCTGCTTCCCTGAGCCTCTTAGACATCTGATAAAAACATGCATTAAATCGAATTACCTCATGAATATAAAGTGACAAGAAATGATTCTTCATAAAGACAGCCAAAGGGAAGGCAGACATTCTTGCCTTCTTCCAGTTCTGATCTGGAATGCAAGGAAACAAAGCTGTCTTGTGTCAGCACAGCCTTGAAAGTGCTGAAACACCAGGGAAATCTTTTCTCTGCTTCTTGGTTCCACTGTCCCAGTTGTCACAGGTGAGAGATGGGACACAGCCCTTTCACATTGCAGGTTCAAACACACACCAAAGGGGTAGGTTTAGAATGGCCATAAGAGATTTGGCTAACAGACCAGGACAAAACAAAAAACAGAAAGTATTGGATTTTCCTTCTGTACCTGAGAAAAATTGATTTTAAGGCTTATTTGCATTGCTTTTGTTTGGATTTTCTTATGTGTTGAAATGATCTCCTTACAGAATATTCAAGTTTCCATTCATTTGGTAGCAGGACTAATGTCTTGGATTTAGGTGTTCAAGAAACATGTGGAGGAGAGGAGAGGAGAGGAGAGGAGAGGAGANGGACAACCTGGTCCAGTATTCCTCCACTCTCATAGGAAAGAAATTCCTCCTAATGTCCAACTGAGATCTATCCTGCTCCAGGTTCAGACCATTGCCCTTCATCCTCTCACTGCAAGCCCTTCTTCCCCAGCCTCCCTGGAGGTGCCTTTCAGACAGTGAAATGCTGCTCTAAGGTCTCCCTGGAGGCTTCTTTTCTCCAGGCTGAACAGCCCCAATCCTTTCAGCCTGTCTTTGCAGGAGAGGTGCTTCAGCCCTCTCATTATGGGATGTCCAACCATAGGACAAGGGGCCATGGGGGCAAGCTGGAGCAGAGGAGGATCCATGAGAACAGAAGGAAAAACTTTTTCACTGTGAGGGTGATAGAGCCCTGGAGCAGGCTGCCCAGAGAGGTTGTGGAGTCTCCTTCTCTGGAGACATTCAACACCCTTCTGGATGCATTCCTGTGCTGGATTCTATGTTCCTGCTCTGGCAGGGGGGTTGGACTTAATGATCTCCAGAGATCACTTCCAACATCTAGCATCCTGTGATCCTCTGGACATGGCCCTTCAGGATGTGGCTTAATGGCCCTGGTGGTGTTGGGTCACAGCTGAACTCGAGAATCACAGAATGTTAGGGTTTGGAAGAGACCTTGAAAAATTATCCAGTCCAATCCCTCTGCTAGAGCAGGCTCACCTGGAGCAGATCACACAGGAACACATCCAGGAGAAGTTTTGAAAGCCTCCAGAGAAGGAGACTCCACAACCTCTCTGGGCAGCCTGCTCCAGGGCTCTATCACCCTCACAGTGAAAAAGTTTTTCCTTCTGTTCTCATGGATCCTCCTCTGCTCCAGCTTGCCCCCATGGCCCCTTGTCCTATGGTTGGACATCCCATAATGAGAGGGCTGAAGCACCTCTCCTGCAAAGACAGGCTGAAAGGATTGGGGCTGTTCAGCCTGGAGAAAAGAAGCCTCCAGGGAGACCTTAGAGCAGCATTTCACTGTCTGAAAGGCACCTCCAGGGAGGCTGGGGAAGAAGGGCTTGCAGTGAGAGGATGAAGGGCAATGGTCTGAACCTGGAGCAGGATAGATCTCAGTTGGACATTAGGAGGAATTTCTTTCCTATGAGAGTGGAGGAATACTGGACCAGGTTGTCCAGGGATGTGCTTGGAGACACTGAAGATCAGACTTGATGTGTTTCTGGCCAGCCTGAGCCAGTTGGAGGTGTCCCTGCTGACTGCAGGGGGGATGAACAGGATGGCATTTGAGAGTCCCTTCCACTCCAGTGCAATCTGTGAGTCTGTGAATTCCAAGTGCCTCTGTTCCTAGATCCATTATGTCCCAGCTGGGTTGGGTTTGTTGGTACCTTGCTGTGCTCACTTATCCTATTTCCCAGAATAATCATTTCCTCTGGTGGCCTTTGCAGGGACAATCTTGGAATTTTCACTTGATGAGTTCATAATGGGACCAGATTGCTTTATTATTATATATTTTTTTTCCCTCTTGGATCCACATTTAAACAGTTCTGTGTGCAGTGTTGTTGTTAAACCCCTTCCCCCCCAGAAGCTATTGGATTAGCCTGTGTGTTTAGCCACTCTTTTGAGGAGGCAGGAGAGGTAGTGATTCATAATACTGCATGGTGCTGGGCTCAACCAGAGCATGCATTTCATTTGTCTGCTGCTGGAAACTGCCTTCCATTAATGCTTATTTTGATATTTAGTAGGTGGTGTGAAAGAACATCTCCTTCTGAGCCACATTCAATGATCAGAGAAGTACACTTTTTTTTGGTGGTTCTATGGCCCTGGTTGTGTTTTCATGTCCCTGGTTGTG
>VXBD01004354.1:219710-230668 GCA_013399975.1 Indicator maculatus | reverse complement strand
TGATTCTATGTGATTCTTTGACTCTGATGCTATGATTTTTGTGCTCAGATGCTGTCATTCTTTCTGATTTTTTCACTCTGATGCTGTGATTCTATGATTCTTTGGCTCTGTGATTCTGTGATTCTTTGACTCTGTGTTTCTGTGATTCTTTGCGATTCTTTGACTCTGTGTTTCTGTGATTCTTCAACTCTGATTCTGTGATTCTTTGACTCTGATGCTGTGATTCTTTGGTGCTGTAATTCTTTGTGATTCTTTGACTGATGTTGTGATTCTATGTGATTCTTTGACTCTGATGCTGTGATTTTTTTCACTCTGATTCTGTGATTCTTTGACTCTGATTCTGTGATTCTTTGTGATTCTTTGACTCTGATGCTGTGATTCTTTGACTGTGATTCTGTGATTCTTTGTGATTCTTTGACTGTGATTCTGTGATTCTTTGTGATTCTTTGACTCTGATGCTGTGATTCTTCGTGATTCTTTGACTCTGATGCTGTGATTCTTTGACTGTGATGCTGTGATTCTTTGTGATTTTTTGACTCTGTTTCTCTGATTCTTTGTGATTCTGTGATTCTTTGTGATTCTTTGACTCTGTTTCTCTGATTCTTTGACTCTGATGCTGTGATTCTTTGACTGTGATTCTTTGTGATTCTTTGACTCTGTTTCTCTGATTCTTTGACTCTGATGCTGTGATTCTTTGACTGTGATTCTTTGTGATTCTTTGACTCTGTTTCTCTGATTCTTTGACTCTGATGCTGTGATTCTTTGACTGTGATTCTTTGTGATTCTTTGACTCTGTTTCTCTGATTCTTTGACTCTGATGCTGTGATTCTTTGACTGTGATTCTTTGTGATTCTTTGACTCTGTTTCTCTGATTCTTTGACTCTGATGCTGTGATTCTTTGACTGTGATTCTTTGTGATTCTTTGACTCTGTTTCTCTGATTCTTTGACTCTGATGCTGTGATTCTTTGACTGTGATTCTTTGTGATTCTTTGACTCTGTTTCTCTGATTCTTTGACTCTGATGCTGTGATTCTTTGACTGTGATTATTTGTGATTCTTTGACTCTGTTTCTCTGATTCTTTGACTCTGATGCTGTGAGTCTTTGTGATTCTGTGACTCTGATTCTGTGATTCTTTGACCCTGTTACTGTGACTCTGTGGTTCTGTAACTGTGACTCTGTGATTCTGTAACTGTGACTCTGTAACTGTGACTCTGTGACTGTGATTTTATGACTCTGTAATTATGAGATTCTGTGATTGTGATTTTGTGATTCTCTGATTCCGTATCTCTGTGATTTTGTGATTCTGTGACTCTGTGACTGTGATTCTTTGACTCTGTGATTCTGTAACTGTGACTCTGTGACTGTGATTCTGTGACTCTGATTCTATGATTTTCTCAGTCTGTGACTCTGTGATTCTGTAATCTCTGAACAATTAATCTATATTTTAAAATGTATTTAGGATTTTATTTGTGTGGGGTTTTTTAATGTGGGCTCTCTATACTGAATCTGATTGGGATGGAAGCAGATTTCTTCATAGTAAACTATCTTAGATCTGTGGCTCTGAGCAACCTGCTCTAGTGTGAGGTGTCCCTACCCATGGCAGGGGGGTTGGAACTGGCTGATCTTTGAGGTCCCTTCCAACCCTGATAATTCCATGATTCTGTGTTGATAACACATCTGTGTTATAGTTATTTCCGAGAAGTGTTTGCATAGCATCCTGGCCTTCTCTCTTTCCCACTGTTACAAATGAAAGGTAATAAGGTGAGAAATTAATAGAAATATAAATTACTTACTTATTAATGTGACTCTGCCTCCCATGTAACTGTAATCAAAAGTTATAAAGATTCAGCATTCAGCTGAGAAATTATCTTCACAATAGGAATGGTTGCAAATGGTTGGAGAACTGTATTTGGAAAAAGATAAATCCAAAAGCAGGATGTTAATATTACTGAAAAAAAAAAAAAAGGAAAGAGGTTGCCGGAGACTTTAGGAATATATCAATTACTCACAATGATGTTTACTGATTGTGGAAAATCCTCATTTGTCTCTTTTTATTGGAAAATCCTCTTGAACTGCTGCTGCTGCTTATAATCTAGGTGTGTGTGGAGGGGGAAAATCTGAGAGAGAAGATCCTCCTGCTCTCTGCAGCTCACCTGCCCTGCTGGAAAGCAGCTCCACAGAGAGAGACCTTGGAGTGCTGGTGGGCAGCAAGTTCTGCATGGGACAACAATGTGCTCTGGTGGCCAAGAGAGCCAATGGGATCCTGGGGTGGATTGAGAAAGCTGTGGCCAGCAGGGCTAGGGAAGTTCTTCTACCTCTCTACTCTGCCCTGCTGAGACCACAGCTGCAATCCTGTGTCCAGTTTGGGGCTCCCCAGTTCAAGAGAGGCAGAGACCTGCTGGAGAGAATCCAAGGGAGAGGCACGAGGATGATTTGGGGACTTGAGCATCTCCCCTGTGAAGAGAGACTGAGAGCCCTGGGGCTGTTTAGTCTGGAGAAGAGAAGACTGAGAGGGGACGTGATCAATGTCTATCAATAGCTGAGGGGTGGGTGTCAAGGGGAGGGGGCCAGGATCTTTTGGGTGGTGCATAGTGATAAGACAAGGAGCAATGGGTTCAAACTTGAACAGAGAAGATTTCAGCTCAACATGAGGAGAAACTTCTTTAGAGTGAGGGTGACAGAGCCCTGGAACAGGCTGCCCAGGGGGGTTGTGGAGTCTCCTTCTCTGGAGCCTTTCCAACCCCACCTGGATGCATTCCTGTGCAGACTACCCTAAATGATGCTGCTCTGGCAGGGGGGTTGGACCTGATGATCTCTTGTGGTCCCTTCCAACCTCTGATATGCTGTGAGACTGTGTTTTATCCAGCCAGCTGTTTTTTGTTAGAACTGTCACCAGACAAAGGCTAGAACTGATAACCATCAGTTCTCTGCTTAAACATGCCCAGACATATCCAAAACATGCCCAGATTTGTCCCTGCATGGGGTCCATGCCTGGCAGGACATGTGGCTTGTGGGGAAGGGCTCATGTGAGATCCACTGATTCACAGGCCTGGGAGAGGGAAGTGTCTGTCCTCTGTCTCCCTTCATCCCTCTTCATGAAGGTAGGGAGGCCTTACAGAGGGACTTGGATAGATTGGATCCATGGTCAAGATTAACAGGAAGAGCTTCAACAAGGACAAATGTCAGGTCATATAATCATAGAATCAACCAGGTTGGAAGAGACCTCCATGATCATCCAGTCCAACCTATGGTCCTGTACTGGGGTCATAACAACCCCAAGCAATGCTACAGGCTTGGGGCATTGTGGTTGGAAAGCTGCTGGCAGACAGGGACCTGGGGCTTCTAATCAACAAGCAACTGAATAGGAGCCAGCAGTGTGCCCAGCTTTCCACTGGTGGAGAAAGTAAACCTTAGGATGATGGTATCTAGATGCCAGCCTGACTTCATGTCAGATAAGAACAACTGAAGAGCTCTCCAAATCTAAGTCTTAATCTTACTTTTCATCTGGGCTCAGGTTTCCTCTGAAGTTTCATATCCCTGCCCAGGGTGACTTGACTGAAATGACCTCCTGAGCTCAAAGAACTGAATCAGAAGGCTTCACCTCAGCTGCTAGCAGGAGTTACTGTGGGTTTCAGAAAATAACTGCTCCTTCTGAAGATAACCAGGGAAGTGCCTGAAAATAATCCTTCCTGACTCCTATAATTCTACGGCTAAAACTGAACCAATGACAAGATGGAGTGTGGGGGAAGTTCCTACTGAGGAAAAGCAAAGCACACTGCAGCAGGATGATGCAGTTTGTGCAAGGTAGGCCAGAAGATATAAGACAGCACAGAAGAGAAAGGCTTGAGCGGAAGAATTAATCAGGTTGGAAAAGACTTCAGAGATCATCCAGTCCAACCTAGCACCCAACACCACCTCACCAACTAACCCATGGCTCTCAGTACCTCATCCAGTCTGATTTTAAACATTTCCAGGAACAGTGACTCCACCACCTCCCTGGGCAGCACATCCCAATGGCAAATCTCTCTTTCTGGGAAGAATTTCTTCATAGCATCCAACCTAAACCTCCCCCTTTACAGCTTGAGACTGTGTCTCCTCCTTCTGCTGCTGCTTGCCTGGGAGAAGAGCCCAACCCCCACCTGGCTACAACCTCCCTTCAGGGAGTTGTAGAGAGCAATGAGGTCTCCCCTGAGCCTCCTCTTCTCCAGGCTAAACACCCCCAGCTCCCTCAGCCTCTCCTCACAGGGCTGTGCTCCAGACCCCTCCCCAGCTTTCTTGCCCTTCTCTGGACACATTCAAGCAGCTCAACATGTTTCTTGAATTGAGGGACCCAGAACTGGACACAGGAATGGAGAACTAAGAACCCTACCTAAGAAAATCAGAGCTGCCAAGTTTTACCAAGCCATTACAATGCTAGAAGCACAAATGAGTAAGAAAATCCAGCTGCAAACTCTGTGCATGAAGGGAAGAGAAAACTTTGGGGCTTGTATCAAGACAATGGACAGATGTAAAGTTTTCATCACAAGCAGGAATCAAATAAAGCCTACAGTTTTGAGACCTTTAACCTTCTCCTACAAAAGGGAATCTTGTTAGCCCTCTCACCAACTGGAGGAAAAAAACTACTGAATTAGATGACCTCTTGGTCTGCCCTCTTAGGGCTGTCCTCAGATTCTTATTCTAGGAAGGAGAGTCCCTGGGTTGTTGTTTTCTTAGCAGCTTTGCTACATTAAAGGTCCACCAAGGTCATTGGGGAGTGTAATGCTGGTTTGTTTTTCTGCACAAATAAGACCTTTGGATAGTGTTGACTGTTTGTATCACTTTACCACACACACTACTTAAATGCCACTGTTCTGGACCACCATCAAAGGAGGCAGTGCTGCACTGCTAGAAAATAATTTAAAACTTGTGGAGCATACCACTTGGAGTCCAGGGGTAAAACAAGAAGTAGGAGACAAATATTGAGGTTCAACAAGACCAAGTGCAAGGTCTTGCAGGTGGGTTGAGGCAATCCCAAGCACAACTGCAGGCTGGGCAGGGACTGGCTGGAGAGCAGCCCTGAGGAGAGGGACTTGGGGGTGCTGGGGGAGGAGAAGCTCACCAGGAGCTGTCAATGTGCACTTGCAGCCCAGAGAGCCAAGCAGAGCCTGGGCTGCATCAGGAGAAGTGTGGCCAGCAGGGCCAGGGAGGGGATTCTGCCCCTCTGCTCAGCTCTGGTGAGACCACACCTGGAGTACTGCATCCAGTTCTGGAGCCTCTGTTCCAAGAGGGATATGAACATGCTGGAAGGTGCCCAGAGAAGGGCCATGAGGATGAGCAGAGGGCTGGAGCACCTCTCCTATGAGGACAGACTGAGAGAGTTGAGGCTGTTCAGTCTGGAGAAGAGAAGGCTCTGAGGTGACCTTCTTGTGGCCTTCCAGGATCTGAAGGGGGCTCCAAGAAAGCTGGGGAGGGACTTTTTAGGATCTCAGGTAGTGATAGGACTAGGGGAAATGGAATAAAGCTGGAAGTGGGGAGATTCAGACTGGATGTGAGGAAGAAGTTCTTCCCCATGAGAGTGGTGAGAGCCTGGAATGGGTTGTCCAGGGAGGTGGTTGAGGCTCCATCCCTGGAGGTGTTTGCAGCCAGGCTGGATGAGGCTGTGGCCAGCCTGATGTAGTGTGAGGTGTCCCTGCCCATGGCAGGGGGATTGGAACTGGATGACCCTTGTGGTCCCTTCCAACCCTGACTGATTCTATGATTCTATGAAATAAGGCCAAAATTATGGATGTGTATTGCCCTGACAATGATTTTAAACCAATAACAACTTAATGCAGAAATTATTGATGAATGAGAGTTCTGACAAGCAGCACAGCAATAACTGGACTCATGTTTCTCTGAAGTCTGAGGGCAAGCACTACAAAGAATTCTGAAGCTGTTTAGTTCAATGATTAGCCAAATACAAATGGGAACTAATGTCTGGTCTTATCAGATTTTTCAGATAAGGTTTTGGTCAAGAAGAAATCAATACAGTAAAGTGAGAATATGTGCTTCATAGCCTTAAAAGGAACACCATTTTAAGCAGGATCATAGGATCCTAGAATTGTTAGGATTGGAAGGGATCTCAAGGATCATCCAGTTCCAACCCCCCTGCCATGGGCAGGGACACGTCACACTACAGCAGGTTACTCACAGCCACATCCATCCTGGCCTTAAAATCTTCCAGGGATGAGGTGTCCACCACATCCCTGCATATAGAAAGAGAAGCCAGAGGAAGGAGACAAAGACAAGGAGGCATTTATAGCCTTGCTGTCAGAGAACAAGAAGCAGCTTTGCAACAGGATATGATATGAATCCCAGTTAAAAAGATGATCTCTTTATTTAACAAGAGTAGATAGTGTGATGGTAGAGTAGCTGAACAAGACTTCAGCTTTATGGGTAGCCATATAAAGAGTTGTCTTAGAGGCGTTATTGAGACCAAAATAAAAGCTGTAATACCTAGGACATTTCTGAATTAATGATGCTATCCAGCTGGGACTGAGTGCCAGGCAGGATAATGATGTCAACAAAAAATGAGAACACTCCTGGTAGTGCAGTTCAGGGAAACCTTCAAGATAAAGAGATAAGCTCTGCAAAATGCTGTGTGTCCACTGACTTGAAGGGTGGAAGAACACACAGAGATGAGGTGGTCACTGGAAAAGAAAAATGGTCAGGGGAGGACTTTTTGAGGGGAAAAAAATGTATGCTTTCATCATGGAGAAAGAAAAAAAAGCCAGAAAAGAACTGACAATAAAGCAAATTCAGAGAGCAAAACAGAATTGTCAGAAGAGAGATCAGGAGGAGAAAAGGGATGATGTAAAAGAAGAAAATGTAGGAAGTAGAGGGATGAACAGATGAGTAGAAGATAGCTGCATGAATCAAGCTGTGTGAGTATTGCAGCAGGAGATAAAGGTAAAAAATAAACCAAGAGGGGAAAAAAACGCCAACCAACCCTGAAATGAGTAAGTGGGTGACTCAAGAGATGAATTAGCATTTTTCAAGTGAAAAATCTTTCCCAAAAACAGAGAAATTTCTATTCGGTTGGAAAATCTTTCCCAGCAACATAAAAAAAAAAAATCTTTCCTCAGTTTTGAACTCATTTTCTCAGCAAACTCTTAATTTTAAGGATAGTTTTAACTGAGTGTCATTGCTGCTGAAGAGAAGTAGGATGAAAATGCTGGAGGGTAAAGTCCATGTATGATGAGCCTTTAATTAAGCAGGTTCCCAGCCAAGGCTTACTTCAGCTTTCACTGAAGTCAAGAGAAAATCTACTGATTATATGGCAACTGAGTCAAAAGATGTTGAGAGTTCCTTGTCCTCCACGCTTTTTAATAGAGAGGTCAAAATTATTTTTTTTTTCTTTGAAGGATATATTAAGATTTGGACTTATTTTCATACAGTTCGTAAAGTAAAAAAGAAAAAAAATTATTTGGTTTTCTTTCTTCTGTTCTGTCAGTTTATTCCTTCTTGGGTTTTTTTATTAGACTGGAAAAGGCAGAAGGAAAATTATTTATAAGAGTTTTCAGCAGAGTGAGACTTAAACCTCCTTTTCTGAAAATATTTCCCTCTCTCCTTCATATTTCTCTCCCTGCAAGTGAATGTTTTTTTCTGGTCTGCTGCCTGTTAGGAAACTGGTTCAGATTGCTGCAGTATTTTCCCTGCATGTGAAGAATCAGAGATGTTGCAACTTCCCTGCCCTCCTTGTTGAGTTAAGAAAAAGACCTCTGTTCTCTGCCTAGGACTATTTCCTGAAACAAGGAAGGGACCATAAAGATCATCTAGTTCCCAACACTCCACCATCAGCAGGGACACCTCCCACTAGATCAGGTTGCTCAAGGCCTCATCCAACCTGGCCTTGAACAGTTCAAGGGAGAGGGCATCCACAACTTCCCTGTCCTGCTGCCCTTGGCTTGCAAGGTGAATGAAACATTAGGACATTAGACAATTAAGTTTCTCTCTCTCTCTCTTCTTTCTTTCTTTCTTTCTTTCTTTCTTTCTTTCTTTCTTTCTTTCTTTCTTTCTTTCTTTCTTTCTTTCTTTCTTTCTTTCTTTCTTTCCTTCTTTCTTTCTTTCTTTCCTTCTTTCCTTCTTTCTTTCTTTCCTTCTTTCCTTCTTTCTTTCCTTCTTTCTTTCCTTCTTTCCTTCTTTCTGTCTCTTTCTCCCTTCCTTCCTTCCTTGTCTCTCTTTCTCTCTTTTCCTTCTCTTTATAAATAAAGACATAATAAACAAACTAATTTCCTTGAGGAACAGAACTTTAACCTTTCCTTCTTTCTAAATATACTTTCTTGAGGAATAGAAACCGTGGTGATTTTTTTGGGGTTCAGTTTAGTTTGATTTGATTTGGTTTGGTATGGTTTGGTTTGGTATGGTTGTTTTTTAGTTGATTGTGTAGAATCTGAAACAAGAATCACAGAATCATGGAATCAGAGACTCATAAAATGGTTTGGGTTGGAAGGGATCTTAAAGTTCAATCACCTTATCCCAAACCCTCTGCCATGGGCAAGGACACCTTCCACTAGACAAAGTTGCTCAAGGCCTCATCCAACCTGGCCTTGAACACCTCCAGGGAGGGGTCATTCATGACCCCCCTAGGTGACCTGTTCCAGTGTCTCACCACTCTCACTGGAGAGAATTTATTCCTAATATCCATTCTAAGTCTGCTCTTTTACAGCTTAAAGCCATTTCTTGTCATAAAAAGGAAAAATATTTTTTTAATTATAAAAACCCTTAATCAATTAATCAAAACCAGTCTCCAGATTCTTTCTGAAAGTGCCTTTAATTCCTTTGCAAATATAAAAAGCAACCAAACTTTAGATTTATATTTACAGGGAAATTAAACTGTTTCACATTGGATGCTCAGGATCCTACTTCACCAGATACTGCTTTCCAGGTTTTAAGGGCAAGGCTCAGTTTTCATCTCAGCAGCTTGTTTCAGCAGCAGGTGAATTCTAAGGGCTTCCCAAGAGCTCTAGGATAAACAGAATGAGGCTGACAGATCACTTTGTCAACAGTGTTATAGGACACTACAATGAACTTCAGATATTGCTCATCACTGTTCTAGCTGAATCTCTGTTCCCTCAGCTCCAGAGTTTGAAGCTTGTAACACCCCAACTGTAGGGAAAGGAAGTCTTCTGGAGGGTCTTGCTTTGGTAGTTCTTACTCAGAGGTCATGTCTGGAACGTACTTGAATGTTTTCACATATTTTGAAATCCTTATCTCATAGCTGTAGCAGAAAAATGGAACAATTTAGGATGGAGGAGGCTGGGTGAGGTGTGCTTTCCCCAGAGACAGAAACAGGCAGATATTTCCCCACAGGTCCTTTTGGTTTTGTGACTAGAAAATACAGGGGGAAGGGAGGGAAGAAAAGAAAGAAAGAAAGAAAGAAAGAAAGAAAGAAAGAAAGAAAGAAAGAAAGAAAGAAAGAAAGAAAGAAAGAAAGAAAGAAAGAAAGAAAGAAAGAAAGAAAGAAAGAAAGAAAGAAAGATAGAAAGAAAGAAAGAAAGAAAGAAAGAAAGAAAGAAAGAAAGAAAGAAAGAAAGAAAGAAAGAAAGAAAGAAAGAAAGAAAGAAAGAAAGAAAGAAAGAAAGAAAGAAAGAAAGAAAGAAAGAAAGAAAGAAAGAAAGAAAGAAAGAAAGAAAGAAAGAAAGAAAGAAAGANAAGGAAGGAAGGAAGGAAGGAATT
This sequence comes from Indicator maculatus, assembly GCA_013399975.1. NCBI lineage: Eukaryota > Metazoa > Chordata > Aves > Piciformes > Indicatoridae > Indicator > Indicator maculatus. Next base: position 220,971 of record VXBD01004354.1, on the reverse strand, counting down.
CGGAAGGAAGGAAGGAAGGAAGGAAGGAAGGAAGGAAGGAAGGAAGTAAGGAAGGAAGGAAGGAAGGAAGGAAGGAACCTACACAAAACTTTATGTATTAGTTATGTGAGAACTTCAGCACTGTCCTAAAGAGAAGAAAATGTTCCTGGGTCATCTGTTCGCTTTTCTTGTGCTTCCAGCCTGTGCTTATCACACACACAACACACACAAAAGGTGTCATTTGCTGCCTCCCAAACAATCACCCTCCTAAGTTAAGCAATACATCTCTGCCCAAATCACAGCTGAAATGAGCAGAAAAAAGTACTCCTGGAGAAGCCATTCAGATCTGAGATGGTGCTTTACAAAGGGCAGCTTGACAGCTCTGTCCCTTAGCCACGTTTGAACTTAGCAGAACTCAAGCAGAGAAAGACATGGGAAGGGTGAGGGAGAAGTAGGTTAAAACAGGAATAAATACAATGCAAAGGAAGATTATGGAGAACCAAGTCATTTCTAGGCAAGCAAAGATCTCTTTTTTCCCCTTTTCTTTCTAATGTATATAGATGAAATAATTTAGCATAGGGGAGTAGGGGTTTTTTAAACCCTTTTGTGAAGTGATATTAAAGTCTTAAACCCTGGCAGTACAGATAATAATAATGTTCCATGCTTACTTAAATAAATAGGATTCTTTCTCTAATCATCCTGACCTGAGACAACTAGCAGCTGTAAATCCTTCTAATTACTTCCTAGAATAGAATTATTTTCACCTGGCTGAGTAAACTGACATTTTAAATTCCTTCCTAAAATATAACAGGATGTGTTCTGTTCAATGCTGCATTTCTAATGTCCCAGTGTCTGGCAGAAATGTATTGTGAATTTAATTCAGGCTCCCAAGGCAGGTGTTTAAATAGATATCCCAAGCTCCAAAGCAAACACACACACACCAAAAAAAATATAATACCCCAGCATTTAACTTTCAATGAGGAAGGAAAAGCAAGGAAACATCAAATTGTGAAACCTCCAAGAAAGAGAAGAACACAGGAGCTATTGAGGCTTCCATCAAATTGATCTACCTGGTACTAAAACCTTGTCCCAAAGTAATTTTATTTCTTCAGAGTCCTATTTTGTACCAAAATAAACCTCTGCAGGGGTTGGCTCTGCTGAGTGAATACGCTCAGATGAACATCCTGGTGCTCAGTTGGAAATATAAGGACCAGACTTAGTGATATATGCAACAGCTGTTTACTGCTGGATGTGGTGGAGTTGAGAAATGCTGAGATTTTTT
>VXBD01004354.1:173726-217940 GCA_013399975.1 Indicator maculatus | reverse complement strand
TTCTTAAACTGAGGAGCCCAGAACTGGACACAGGACTCAAGGTGTGGGCTAAGCAGTGCTGAGCACAGGGCAGGATGACTTCCCTGCTCCTGCTGGCCACACTATTGCTGATGCAGACCAGGATGCCATTGGCCTTCTTGGCTACCTGGGCAACCTGCTGCCTCATGTTCAGCTGCTGTCAGCCAGTCCCCCCAGGTCCCTCTCTGCCTGGCTGCTCTCCCTTTTTGTCTACAATCTGGGATGTTGCATGTGTTTTAGACAAAGAAATGCTCTCTCCTACAGAGTCATTCAGTTCAGTAGGTTCAGCAATGTCATTCCAGCAACAGAAATGTGAAGCAAATGGAGTTTTTTTATGGAGAGAGCATCAGCTGATTTCCAGGTTGATATTAGGGTTGATGAAATGGTTGCTGAAGGCAGTGTTACAGAGAAGTAGAAGGGAAAAAAAAAAATGGTTTCCTAGTGAGATGGGAACATGCATGCCTCTTGTATCACAGATAATTGGATTAATCAGATCTCTGTTGCCTGCAGAGCTCCATATCCCTATCTCTTGATGCATCTGTCAGACACTGGTAAACTGTGACCTGTGGGAATGTCACAGCAGAGGGAAGAGCAGTGACAGTGGCATTTGACAGCATGTTAGGGAATCTGACATCTCTGTAAACAAGGCATTTATGAAGAGGTTCACTGTTGAACTGTTTAGCCAACCCAACCAAAACTTTCAAAGGTTGTGAAGATAAATGGTTCATATAATCAGGAGATTGAAAACATTCTGTTAGTTTAGTCTGTGGGATGCCTTCTTAGATTCATAGAATCATAGAATCCTTTTGGTTGGCAAAGCCCTCTTAGATCATCAAGTCCAACCATCAACCTCACACCACCATGGCCCTTAAACCATGTCCAAAAGAGCCATGGCCACACATTTCTTGAACACCTCCAGGGATGGTGACTGCATCACCTCCCTGGGCAGCCTGTCCCAACCCCTGACAACTCTTTCAGTGAAGAACTTTTTCCTAATATCCAACCTAAACCTCCCCTGGCACAATTTCAGGCCGTTTTCTCTTATCCTATCACCTAATACTAGAGAGAAGAGACCAATCCTCACCTCACTCCAACCTCCTTTCAGGGAATTGTAGAGAGCAATGAGGTCTCCCTTCAGCCTGCTCTTCTCCAGACTAAACATTCCAGTTTCCTCAGCCATTCCTCACCAGACTTGTTCTTGAGACCCTTCTTTGCTTGGAGGGTTCTGGAGTCCTGGCACAGGCTTCCCAGAGATGTTGTGGAGTTTCCTTCTGTGGAGACATTCCAAACCTACCTGGCTGTGTTCCTGTGTTCCTGTGTGACCTACTGTAAGTGATCCTGCTCTGGTAGGAGAGTTGGAATAGATGATCCAACCCCTAACATTCTGTGATTCTATGATTCTGTGATTTCTTCTTTTGAAGCTTCTGCTCCATTAAAAGGCTACTCTGTGTGTAAAAAAAAAAAAATATAAAAAAACTAAAATAAAAAGGCAGTAATTCATCACATATTTGCATGTGAGAAGAGAGTTGTATTATTATCTTGAAGGAGTAATTAGATGTCAAGCAATGCTAATGACACACTGACATTAGCATGGATAAAAAGGAGAATAAGCTAATCTTTCACTTGCAAAAGCAAAACCTATCATTGTTATGCCTTCTCCAGGAGGTTTAAATAACACTGTCATGACATGAAGTTTATGTTCAATTTTAACCAGATACTTTACTTAAAACATCATATCAATTTAACATGACTGTACTTACTCTTTTTTCCATGCCTCTTTGAAAGATGTTCTATAATAGTCTGCCATACCTCAGCTTCAAAGAGTTGGAAGGATATCTTAATTTATAGCCTGAAGCTAGACAAATTTGATCATATCAGTACAGCTGTCAGGAGACAATTTTCCTGTCCATTGAGGATTTTTGACACATCCAAAAAAAAAAAAATTCCCATCTAAAATGAGGCCAGAAAAGTCAAAATCCCCAAAATAAAATGGTGAGATGTGATTAATCCCAGTTGAATTTCACATATTGATTTTGCACAGGCAATAAGAGCAACAACAACATATTAGTGTCTTTAAAATACATTGCTTTACTTTGAAAATTTTCTGTTAATTGGCTTTTACTTAATTGTAGAATCACAGAATGGTTTGGTTTGGGAGGGACCTTAAAGATGATCTAGTTCCAACACCATATTGTTCAAGGACTCATCTAACCTGGCCTTGAACATTTTGAGGGAGGAGGCATCCATGACCTCTTCCAGGCCTATAGGCCTTTGTCTCTCCCCATCTTTCTTGTGGGCCTCTTAAGAATTAGAATAACAATAAGAGCAAGAACAAAAATAAGAACAAGAAATGAACAAGAACAAGAAAGGGAAAAAGAGCAAGAGCAGGAACAAGAACAAGAGCAGGAAGCGGAACAGGAGTAACAGTAAGAACAAGAATAACAATAAGAATAAGAGTAAGAGTAACAGTAAGAGTAAGAATAAGAAAGAATAATAAGAATAAGGTGAGAATAGTAAGAAGAAACAGAAAAAGAAACGGAAAGAGTAAAAGAAACAGAAAATGAGAAAGCATTAGAATAAGAATAAAAGAAAAAGAGAAAAGAGAAAAAGAAAAGGAGAAAGAAAAAGAGAAAAAGGAAAAGAAAAAGAGAAAAAAGAAAAAAAATTAAAAGAGAAAAAGGGCTCTGGGCAACCTGCTCTGATTGAGGATGTCCCTGCTGAGTGTAGAGGGGCTTGGACTGGATGACCTTTGGAGGTCCCTTCAAACCCAGATGATTCTATGATTTTATGTGTCTATGAGTCTATGATTCTAAGTGTCTATGATTCTCTGAGTCTATGATTCTATGTGTCTATGATTCTATGATTCTGTGTCTATGATTCTGTGATTCTATGATCCTGTGTCTATGATTCTACGATTCTATGATTCTGAGAGTCTATGATTCTATGAGTCTATGATTTTATGAGTCTATGAGTCTATGATTTTATGATTCTATGAATAACATTACAAATAATAGCAATAAATATTAAACAGGTTGGGGGTTCAGGTTATGAATAATAACAATAAATATGAACCAGTTTGAGGTTTTTCAGACAAATGCATTTATTTTTTTGTAATGTAGATGCCTACTGCTAGCTATTTCACTGCTTATCTCATATTTATTATTTACCTTTTGCACATTTGGCCCATTAAAAAAATCTAATTGTTTGTGAAAAGCCAACCCTATGGCAGCACACCAAAAAGAACCTACCAGAAGGAAGCAGATTTGTCCTGATGGCCTATTAATCTGAGGCTCTGTGATTGCCTGCTGCTTGTGCTGAGATGTCAACAACTGAAGTGGTGTAAGTTGGGCGTATTTTTAATCTCTAAATGCAGCAAGCCTCAGTCAGGAGAGGAATTACATTTGAGTAAATGAGTGTGGCTCTCCTTTGGGGTAAAGGGAAATGTGTCAGAATTACCACAGCAAGGCTGGCAGAGCATCTGGGCTGAATTAATCTATCATGGAGGTCTTTAATGTGCCTGGAACACGAGTGAACACGAACTGCGTGCTCCTTCTGACACATCAAGAGATTTCCCTGGAGACCTCTCTTTGGTCTACAATAACACAGACTGGTTGAGGCAGCTTGACACAGACACACTTTCAGTACTAGTTTAATTTCCTTAGGATTTACATTCCCCGTAATGCAAACAACAGTGATTGTCCTTGGAGAAAGTCACAAACAGATGAATTTCTTTTGTCCTTCCCTTTTTTTTTCTTCTCTTTTTTTTTCCTTCTCTTTTTTTTTCTTTTTTTCTTTTCTTTTTTCTTCTCTTTTTTTCTCTTTTTTCCCTTCTCTTTTTTCTTCTCTTTTTTCCCTTTTTTTCTTCTCTTTTTTTCCCTCTCTTTTTTTTCCATCTCTTTTTTTTTCCTTCTCTTTTATTTTTTTTTTAATTAGGATTATGAATGGCCCTGTGGTTAAACCCACTGATAGTACCCAGTGATAACACACAGTTTATAGATAATCACTGACATGTAGAATATCATCAAATTATTTTGGATTTTGTTTGGTTTTTTTTCTTTTTCTTCACTCTCACTCCATGCCTAACTTGAAAAGGGGAGCAAATTCACTTTAATCTTTTAAGAAGCTTGGCAGAAGATATATGAACTGAAAGACAACATGATAAATGTTGTAGACTTTGTAGAAGAGAATGGATTCTTTTGGGAGGGTGGGGGGGAAACCCCAGAAAGTAGTTTTTAAAGAATGCAGCCTACACTCAAGTAAATCCAGCAGCCAGTGGTAAAATACTCCCTGTATTGATTCTGCCCACAGGTCTCAGGATTAGAAGATGATTGCATCTTCCCCTGACATGAAGGACCCTTTGGCTACACTAGTTTTGCAGCTCAGCAGGAGGGAATTCATTGCACAACAGCAGCTCTTCAGAGGCAATCCTTTTAATTCAGACCCACCTTTCTAACAGCCCTCCAACTGTTTGGCTTTTTGTGCTAGGAAACATCCAGCTTCGAGCTAAAGGGCAGCAAAGCGATGCTTAGGGCTCAGACCTTCGGGAAGAGCATCAAAGTCCTCTCATTACATCTCAGAAGGAGGAAAAGAGCAGAGCAGTTACAAGAAAGCAAATGTGGAGGCAGGATCACACCAGGGCTCTGATTTAAAGGAGCCAACAAAAGGGTGGCTGCTCCTTTTCAGCCTTCCCAGCAGGGCCTGAAGAGCAGAGGGACTGGCAATATGGGAATATCAGGTCAGGGACTGAATCCCTGCATGTCACATAGCAGAACTGTTAATGGTACAGTGGGGCTGCAGCTGAATGCACTGAGATTAAGACACAGGCATTTCCTTTATTCTGATATGTTCACAGGATCACAGGGTGGTAGGGGTTGGAAGAGACCTCTGGAAAACTTCCAGTCCAACACCCCCCCTGCCAGAGCAGGACCATATCATCTAGTGCAGGTCACACAGGAACACAGCCAGACAGGTCTGCAAAGTCTCCAGAGAAGGAGACTCACAACCTCTCTGGGCAGCCTGCTCCAGAGCTCTGTGACCCTTACAGGAAAGAAGTTCTTCCTCCGGTTGAGGTGGAACCTCCTGTGCTGGAGTTTATATCCACTGCCCCTTGTCCTATCACAGGGCACAAGTGAGGAGAGCCTGTCCCTTCCTTCCTGACCCCCAGCCCTCAGATATTTATAGACATTTATTAGATGCCCTCTCAGTCTTCTCTTCTCCAGACTAAACAGCCCCAGGGCTCTCAGCCTTTCCTCAGAAGTTCTTACACTCTAAGTATTCATAGAATCATAGAACCATAGAATCACAGAATCAGAGAATCATGGAATCACAGATTGCTCAGGGTTGGAAGGGACCTCCAGAGATCATCAAGTTCAACCCCCCTACAAAGCAGGATCACTTAGGGAAGGTCACACAAAAATACCTCCAGGTGGGTTTTGAAGATCTCTAGAGCAGGAGCCTCCACAACCTCTCTGGGCAGCCTGTTCCAGTGCTCTGCCACCCTCACAGTGAAACATTTTTTTTTCTCATATTGGACTTTCCTGTGATTTCTTTTATATCCACTGTCCCTCATCCTATCACTGGGTTTCACTGCAAAGAGCCTGGCTTCATTCTCCTGACAGCCACCCTTCAGATGTTTGTAGAGACTGAAAATATCTTCTCTCAGCTTTCTCTTCTCCACACTAAAGTGATTTTCCTAAGTAATTGGATATGCTTGCAAAAATTATGTTTGCAGCAGAAAAGTCAGCGTATCCTATGGTAAAACAGTAAAATAACACCACTATAGTAAAGATATTTATTTTCAGTTGTCTGTCTGATCAGCTATGAGGGCCTCTAGCCTGAAGATCTCCTTACTACAGCAGCCTCACCTCTCTTAATGACTTGGCTTGAGAGAATAGAAGAGAACTGACTGCATTAACAGCACATCCACTAAGTAGCTAAGCTTATCCTTAAGGCAACACAATAATTTTTTATGGATATAACTGTGAGAGTTTCTTGGTAACAAGTGGACAACATTGTCACTGAAGATTTGCAACAAAAGTCCATTCAAATGCCTTCAAAGCATCTAGCACAGTCTGCTCCTGAGTTTTACTAAAGCCTTCTCTTCAGCACAAAACCAGGAATAGATAATGACAACAAGATCTGACTGACATAGCATCATGTTGGAGACTCATTCAAACACACATGGATAAAGCTGGATCCATCTAAACCACAGTGCTGTCCATCTGCTGAAGTTAACCAACTGTTTTGCAAAGTGCTTCACTACTCCATCTGGCCTTCATCCTAAGAGGATGACATTCGCTCCAGAATAATATTTTGAAGCTCAAGCTGTTTTCATAGAATCATAGAATGGTTTGGGTTGGAAGGGACCTCCAAAGGTCATCTTAGACCAACTCACTCTGCACTCAGCAAAGCCATCCTCAATCAGAGCAGGTTGCCCAGAGCCCTGTTGAGCATCACCTCGAATATCTCCAGGGTTGGGACCACGACCACCTCCCTGGGAAACCTGTTCCAGTGTTCCATTACCCTCATGGTGCAGAACTTGCTCCTCACATCCAATCTAAATCTACCCTTCTCCAGTTTGAAGCCATTGCCCCTCATCCTGTCACTGCAGGCCTTTGTAAACAGTCCCTCTCCACCCTTCTTGTAGGCCCCCTTCAGGTACTGGAAGGTCACTATCAGGTCCCCCCAGAGCCTTGCACATCTTAGGGTAATGCATTTTTGGAGCACCATATATTGTTTTTCACTAATATGCAAATATCTCCTGGATTTTTTGAATAAATTTTGATTCTGAACAAATTTTGCATGCTGTACAAACAAAATAACCAGATGATCAGGCCTCACATTTGGATGCATTTATCTAATACATTTCCCTCTCATCTGCCTCCTTTCTTTTTATACTATGCTCCCTCCTTCTATTTTATTCTCACCTCCACACCTAACTGAAAGTACTTAGAAAACAGCAGAAAGCAGACACTGATTTCAAGTCATGCAAAAAGCAAGAAGTAAATAATAAGGATAACATTTTTGTGCCAAGTTCACAGAATCACAGGTAGTAATCATCTATGTATTTCCTATTGCATGCATGACTACAAGAATCTGTGTCTATAAATCTGTTAAATTTATTTGGTTTGACCAAGTCAAACTGGTCAAGAGCATTTGTTTGCTCTTGGCAACTTGATCTAGTTGAGGATGTCCCTGCTTACTGCAGAGGGGGTTGGATTAGATGACCTTTGGAGGTCCCTTCCAATCCAGGTCATTCTATGATTCTATGATTTTATGACTCTATGATTCTCTGATTCTATGATTCTATGACTCTATGATTCTATGATTCTATGAGTCTATGACTCTATGATTCTATGACTCTATGATTCTATGACTCTCTGATTTTATTAATCCATGATTCTATGATTATTCTCTCACTATTGCCAAATTTGTGTGGTCTCTCTAATTATCTCCTTGTATGGCCAAGCCAAGCTTTGAGAGACCATTGAGAAGCCATCATCTCAGCTTTTGTACTCAGATCTGTGAGGCCATCCCTTGAGTATTGTGTCCAATTTTGGGCACCTCAATCCAAGAGAGATGTGGAGGTGCTGGAGCCAGGGAAGAGGAGGGCAAGGAAGCTGGGAAGGGCCTGGAGAATAAATCTAAAGAGCAACTAAAGGGGCTGGGGATGGTTAGTTTGGAAAAGAGGAGGCTGAGAGGAGACTTCATTACCTGAAAGGAGGTTGTGGAGAGGTTGGTGCTGGTCTCTTCTCACAGGTCATTAGTGATAGAACAAGAGGGAATGGCCTCAAGCTGCAACTGGGTAGGTTTAGACTGGACAGTAGGAAACATTTTTTCCCAGCAAGAGTGGTCAGGGATTGGAATGTGCTGCCCAGGGAGGTGGTTGAGTTCCCAAGCCTGGCTGTGTTTCAAGGTGGTTTGGAGCTATGGTGCTTGGGGCTATGGTTTAGGGGTGAGCCTTGTAGAGTAGGGTTCTGGGTTGAACTTGGTGATCCTGAGGCTCTTTTCCAACCTGAATGTTTGTGTGATTCTGTGATCTTTCTTTAACAAATAATAACATCATCAAATCTTCTTTCTTACCCTCTTTTCAAGCTGCACTTTCATTCTTTCCTCCTGATCCTGATGAGTAGGAACACACTTCAGCAATTAGGAGAAAAGATGACTCTCGGATGATTGGCATCATGAATCATAGACATTTCAGAACTCCAGGAGCTGAAACCTGGGGACAGGATTCATCTTGCCTGTCATCAGCAGTTGAAAGTTAGTCAAACAGTTCAGCTTCTCAGCAGAGTTCCTTCCACAACTAGTGGAGAGGGGGAAAAAAAAATAAAATTCAGATGAAGTTGCTTAGCAACTCCAATTTCCTTCAAATCTCTTAGACAGCTATCTTAAAATGGGATGATTCTTCCTCTGGAGACCCCTTTCTCCTTCCAGTGATTATAGATGAAATAGCTTAAAGGAGCTCCTTAACTTCTGGACCAGTACAATAGGTGAACTTAATTCCAACTCAAGATCCAACTACAGCACAATTACAGATTTTGGTTGCACTCCAAAGGGCTGTAGGGGAAGGAACTTGAACATTACCACACAGGAGGTGAAGAAGTTCATTTGAATAACCTTCTGTAAACAGCACAGGGATTTATCCAGCTGATGGAGAAGAACAATGGCACATGCTGTGAAGATTAGGCATTGTTTTGCATCCATAAGCAGAGAGCAACAGGGGAAAGGTCTGGGAATATTCTACAAAGATAAGATCCCTGTTAATAGACTTTTTCATGCCTGTATATTTATCACAAATGAGACAGAATGAAAGTTAATTTATTCAGTTTTGGAATCATTGTTTACTTTTGTCATAGCAAAGCACAAAAAAACTTTATCTAACAGAGCTTGCTTTATGTTTTTTTTCAGAAAGCTCTTTCTTCTGCTACTTTCTTTATTCTAAGCCAGCTTCTTCTCCAATCTTAGAGGAAAACAACTCTCCTCCCACGATTTTTTTCAAGTAACTCCTCACAACTGTCAGATGTCACACTCTAAGCAAGGAATTCAAGCATCAAGCTCATGAAATAATCTAGCTGAAGGGTTAGCAGTTCATCTTCCTACATTTTTGAGTCATTAAATCATTTGGGTTGGGAAAGACTTTTAAGATCACCAAGTCTGACTACTATCTAGCTCTGAGTTTGGTGCTGTTAGCACCACATCTAGGCAAAACCCTTCAGGAATGGTGGTTCAGTCACCTCCATGGGGAGCCTCTTTCAGTTTTGGAGAACCCTATCAGTGAAGAAGGCTCTTCTAACATCCAATCTTAACCTACCCTAGAACAAGTTCAGGACATTTCCTCTCATTCTATCACTTGATACCAGGGAGAAAAGACCAGCACCCACCTCACTACAACCTCCTACTAGGAAGCAGTAGAGAGCAATGAGGTCTCCCCTCAGCCTCCTCTTCTCCAGGCTAAACCCCAGTTCCCTCAACCACTCTTCATAAGATCTCTCCTCCCTTCACCAGCTTTGTTGCCCTTCCCTGGACCTGCTCCAGCAACTCAATGTCCTTCTCCTAGTGAGAAGCCCAAAACTGAGCACAGTATTCAAGGTGTGGCCTCACCAGTGCTGAGTGCAGGGGTATGACCTCTTCCCTACTCCTGCTGGTCACATTATTCCTGATACAAGCCAGGATGCACACAGCTCTCTCTTGGACTCTCTGCTTCAGATCCCTGTCTCTCTTGAACTGGAAACCCAAAACTGGACACAGGATTTCAGGTGCAGGTTCACCAGGGCAGCATGGAGGGGGAGAAGAACCTCCTTAGACCTACTGGCCACACTTGCTGCACCCCAGGACCCCACTGGCTCTCTTGGCCACAAGGGCACATTGATGTTCCATGCAGAACTTGCTGCCCACCAGCACTCCAAGGTCTTTGTGGAGCTGCTCTCCAGCAGGGCAGCCTCTAACCTGTCCTGGTGCTGTTGTTATTCCTCCCCAGATGCAGGACCCTGCACTTGTCCTTATTGAACTCCATGAGGTTTGTCTGCAGCCAGCTCTCAGCCTGCCCAGATCTTATTGCACAGCCTGAGAGGTCTCAGCTACCCCCAGAATTTTGTATCACCAGCAAACTGAGAGTACACTCAATAAAAAATGAAATTTCTTGATTTCATTCAAATGCACTGAACTGGTTTGTTTTTGCAGGCAATAAATTATGTTTCTGTGGTCCCCTTGGTAAACTGATTGCAAATAAAAACAGTTGACTTTGTTCTACATAGTTAACATTGGTTCTTATGTGCTTTCAAAATCATAACCAGCACTGAAATGATCAAATGCAAGAAGGCATTAAATTCTTGCTCCTGTAAAACCTGCCCTAGTGTGAGGTGTCCCTGGCCATGGCAGGGGGGTTGGAACTGGCTGATCCTTGTGGTCCCTTCCAACCCTGACTGATTCTATGATTTTCATTCTACTGTGAGACTGTGGTGCCGTGAGTTCCTCATGAAGGACATGCAGAATAAACAGATTCCTCCCTTCACCCCAATAGCTCTAATGGTATTTCATAATTAGAAACTAACCTCACAATCCATCTTTCTCAGAGGAAATTTTGGTATCACATTGATGATACCACAAGCCCAGAGAAGTACACTTTGCAGCATTTCTAGTTACTCTATTGGGGTCCAGAATGATGAGAGTTATCTTCAGGATTTGTTGGTCCAGAAAGTGATTGCAACGTGCCAGTTGCTAGAAGAAGTTCCCTTGGAGATGGTTATTGTTTGGAAGTGGCTGAAATAGTCCTTAGGACCCAGAAACCCATAAAAAGACACAAATGACAGATCCAAAATCAGAACTTGCAATGCCCCAGTTCTCCCATTTTAATAACTCACACCATTTGCTCCTATAAAATCTGGCCTGATGGTTTAAAGCTTCAGTTCCAAACTAAACCCTAACCCAGATTTATCTTCTTTGGATATTTCAAAAGAGAGACCAAGGAAAGGAAGCAAGATAGAATTGATCAATACAAGTGATGATAAAAAAAAAAAAAAAGAAAAATCATTCAAAATAAATTAATAAATTTGAAAGTCTTAGGGATGTCTAAATTTTTTTTAATATATATATTTCTGAGATTTAAAAAACTCTTTCTCATAGAAATAAAAGGAAAAAAACTATGTGTGTTTAAATGTGCATGTATATGTGTGTATGCAAATAAGTCCAATCATTTTCTGCCAACTAGCTAAAAAAAGGATCACTTGGTTTTCAACATGATGGGGGGAAGAAAAAATCAAATGTAGGGATTTCATTTACTTGGAGATGCTGTAAATAGAGGCTACAAATTAAGCTATGATCATTGCATATATTCCTAGCTAGAGCTTTTCCTACTGATGAACACAAATGAAGCTGGAGACATGTCAGCCTAAACCCATGCTCTATGTCTCAGGGTTGCCTTTTCCATGTGTTTGAACTTTGCTATGTTTTAAACAGATTAAAGTTTGGCAATGTCTTTATTATATATTTTTTTCCCTTGCTCTTCTTCCCCCCTCCCACACACACATCTTCCCTCCTCTCATGTCTTTTTTTGGGAACTTGGAGCCACATATAAAAAATGTGATTCTCCTACAGACAAGACAGAGTGGTTGTTCCTTGCATAATTGTCCCAGAGAGGTTCAAAAGTGGGAGGGGAACAGATTTCTTTACAGGATCACAGAATTGGCAGGGTTGGAAGGGACATGAAGGATCATCCAGTTCCAACCTCTGTGCCATGGGAAGGGACCTCACACTAGATCAGGTTGCCCAGAGTCACATCCAGCCTGGTCTTAAAAACCTCCAGGGATGAGACAACCTGTTTGGGCAAACTGTTCCAGTGTCTCACTGCCCTTATGGTGAAGAATTTCTTCCTAACATCCAATCTGAATGTACCCTCCTCGAGCTTGCTCTCTCTCTCTCATAAAGCCTTATCCTATGTATATAGAATCATAGAAACATGGAATCAGTCAGGGTTGGAAGGGACCACAAGGATCAGCCAGTTCCAACCCCCCTGCCATGGGCAGGGACACCTCACACTACATCAGGCTGGCCACAGCCTCATCCAGCCTGGCCACAGCCTCATCCAGCCTGGCTGCAAACACCTCCAGGGATGGAGCCTCAACCACCTCCCTGCACAACCCATTCCAGGCTCTCACCACTCTCATGGGGAGGAACTTCTTCCTCATGTCCAGCTTCAATCTCCCCACTTCCAGCTCTGTTCCATTCCCCCTACTCCTGTCACTCTCTGACACCCTAACAAGTCCCTTCCCAGATTTCTTGTACCCCCCCCTTCAGATCTTGCAAGGCCACAAGAAGGTCACCTCAGAGCCTTCTCTTCTCCAGACTGAACAGCCCCAACTCTCTCAGTCTCTCCTCATAGCAGAGATAGCCAAAATCTAGTGCTTGTCAGGTCTGATTTGGTAGTGTTGTGACAGCCTTTCAAAGCCATGCACTTTGTCATATTCTTTAAAAAAAAAAATGAAGCATTTAAAGTCACAGAAGGAGAGAAGAAAGAGAAAAGCTGGGAAAGAAGTTAATAGCATTCTTTTGAAATGATTGATTAAATGAAAATACAGATGTGTTTAGAACTATTTTTTTTTTTCAATTGGAGGTAGTTATTTGATCCAGGTTCTTTGTATTTCAGAGTCTAAAGGCTGCTGAAAATGAAGAGAGCTGAAGCTGCACAACTGTTAGCTTTGTTCTTGTGAATCTTGGGAAGCTCTTCTTATTTATGAGCTTCTTGATTATTCCACTCTGCTCAGCTCTGCTCTTCTTTGGCATTACATAGAGTCTCTTGTTTGAGAGAGATTAAATACACATTTAACTTGTCTGACAATGGCAAAGAAAACCTCATGGAAGTGACATGTTGAAGTTGCTGCTACTGAACCCCAGACCATTTTTTTCCTTGCAGACCCTAGGACACCTGTGGAACCACAGATCTGTGACAATTCAGCCCTGCCTTGTCTTTCCAGAAGCATGGGAAGAGACTGCCTGAGATCTCCAAGTCCCACTGTCAGATCATCTGCTGTTTGGGTATAGCTGGAAAAGCCTAGTGATAAAAATAGATTATTCCTTTCCTCATCTGAAGTTTTACTTGCATTTAGTTTGGCCTAAACAAGTTGAGTGTAAACATGTCAGGAAAAGAAAAAAATAAAAATACTGATGGGGAGCAGTGATTGAACTCAGAATGATTTAACGTGGCAAGCATCCCAAGCCTGTGAAGTGAGGAGATGTTCAGAATGCTAATGAAGATTTGGTGTGTGATCTCTGCTTCCCAGGGACGCTAGCAGGCAGGAAGGGAAAGAAAGGAAGATTGATAGAGGTCAAAAGAGAAGAGCCCTGATTCCAAAAAGCAGACTTCTTAAAACATCAACAAATCAGGTACAGTTCATGTGGCAATGAAAACCAATCCTGCCTTACCTGCTTGGTGCCCTTTCTGCTTTGCCATATCTCTTTACACTGCCCACACTTTTTCAGAAGGAGGGCTTTGGTTCCCTCCCCTATGTGGAGTAACCTTCTGTGTGTTAGAATGGAGGCTCAGCTTTCCCTCCCTCTCCCCCTTCTTGCTGTCACACCTACACTTTTTCCTCTCTGCCCTACTTTTAGTGTATATTCTCCTGCCAATGTATATCACCAAACTTTTTACCTCCACCATGCCACACTGTTTGCATTCCAGGTGTCTCTTGTTTGGGACTGCATGGCACATCATCTCAGTTCTTTTTCCCCCTGTAGTAACTCCTGTGCCATATTTACAGAATCACTCAGAATCAAAGGATCAACAAGGCTGGAAAAGACCTCAGAGAACATCAAGTCCAACCTGTTACCTATCACCCAGCACCTCCTGACAACCAAACCATGGCTCCAAGTGTCTCATCCAAGCTTTTGTTGAACACCTCCAGGGATGGGGACTCCACCACCTCCCTGGGCAGCACATTCCACAGCCAATTACTCTTCCTATGAAGAACTTTCTCCTCACCTCCAGCCTAAACCTCCCCTGGCACAGCTTGAGACTGTGTCCTCTTGTTCTGCTGCTGGTTGCCTGGGAGAAGAGCCCAACCCCCTCCTGGCTACAACCTCCCTTCAGGGAGTTGTAGAGAGCAATGAGGTCTGCCCTGAGCCTCCTCTTCTCCAGGCTATACACCCCCAGCTCCCTCAGCCTCTCCTCACAGGGCTGTGCTCCAGACCCCTCCCCAGCCTCCTTGCCCTTCTCTGGACACATTCAAGTCTCTCAATGTCCTTCCTGAATCGAGGAGCCCAGAACTGGACACAGGACTCCAGGTGTGGTCTCAGCAGTGCTGAGCACAGGGCAGGATGACTTCCCTGCTCCTGCTGGCCACACTTTTGCTGATGCAGGCCAGGATGCCCTTGGCCTTCTTGGCCACCTGGGCACACTGCTGGCTCATGTTCAGCTACTGTCACTCAGCACCCCCAGGTCCCTTTCCACCTGGCTGCTCTCAGCCACTCTGACCCTAGCCTGTAGCTCTGCATGGGGTTGTTGTGGCCAAAGTGCAGCACCCGGCACTTGGACTTGTTGAATGCCATCATGTTGGACTCTGCCCATCTGTCCAGCCTCTCAAGGTCCCTCTGCAGAGCCCTCCTGTCCTCAAACAGATCAACACCTGCCCCCAACTGGGTGTCATCTTCAAACTTATTCATGGTGGACTCTATCTCCTCATGCAGATCATCAATAAAGATATTGAACAGGATGGGGTCCAGCACTGACCCCTGGGGGTCACCACTAGTGACTGGCTGCCAGCTGGCAGTGAAACCATTCACCACTCTTTGGGCTCAGCCCTTCAGCCAGTTTTTAACCCAGTGCAGAGTGCTCCTGTCCAAGCCACAGGCTGACAGAACACCATGAGAGAGCAGGCATTATGCTCTCTAACATAAATCAAGTTGCTTGTTTGACCACAAACTTGTAGTAGCTTGGCATCAACAGAAACAGAGCCATTCCCATTTCTCTGAGTGTCCTCTGCTTGACATTGACCAGATCCATGCTTGTCCTTAAAGCAGAGGCCAGTCTGCCAGCTGCCACCCAATAACACTTTCTGAAGCTTAAGGAAGTGTTGTGCAAAGATGCTTTGCACATCTCCCCACTTCAAGGGATTCCTCTGTACCTGGATGGTCTCCCTGTTATTGATCAGAGTAGTTGCAATGTTCCCAAAATCCAGCCAAAAAAAAAAATAGTGATAAAAAAAAGGCAATATAGTGAAAGATGAGAGCCATTACTCAGGCCTTTATATCATCCAGACACCTTCCTCCTAAGGAAAGGATGAGCAGAGGGCTGGAGCACCTCTCCTATGAGGACAGACTGAAAGAGTTGGGGCTGTTCAGTCTGGAAAAGAGAAAGCTCCAAGGAGACCTTCTTGTGGCCTTTCAGGATCTGAAGGGGGCTACAAGAAACCTGGGGAGGGACTTTTTAGGGTGCCAGGTAGTGATAGGAGCAGGGGGAAAGGAGGAAAACTAAAAGTGGGTAGATTGGGATTGGATGTTAGGCAGAAGGTCTTCACCATGAGGCTGGTGAGACACTGGAACAGGTTGCCCAGGGAGGTGGTGGAAGCCTCATTCCTGGAGGTTTTTGCATCCAGGCTGGAGGTGGCTGTGAGCAACTTGATCTAGTGTGAGGTATTCCTGGACATGGCAGGGGATTGGAACTGGCTGATCCTTGAGGTCCCTTCCAACCCTAACAATTCTATAATTCTATGAAAATATCTTTTAGGATTCTCAAGGCTGCACTGGGACCAGAGGACATCAGAGACTTGCACTTGTCTGTACCTTTTGTTTTTATTCTCCCATGCAGTTACTGAGGCAAAAACTATACTAAATATTGCTTTCCCAGTAGTCCCACTGCTGGAGTGGACCAGCTGGGGTGAGAATGCTGATTAAAACTTTGCTTTGTGCATTTTAGCATGAGGTTGAGTAATTGATTTTGTTCTGGGTTTAGATTTTGCTTTTTGATTTTCAAAATACTCGACAATACCCTGCACTCTGTTGCACATCTTCCAAGATTGTTTTAATGAATGTGCAGCATTCTCAGAGAAGACTCAGTTTGTTCAGGGCCCAATTTAGCTGCCACTGAAATAAATGGAAAGGCTCTGACTGATGTCTATACAAATTGCATCATTCCCTTAATCATTTCAAATGGGATCTAATGGTGAAATGCTTCTCATTAGAAACTGATCTGTGAGTAGCAGCCCCCAGACCTCATCAATGGGTGTACTAAAGCAATAAGAAAAGCATCAAGAAAAAGGACTCATTTCCTTAGGTTTCTCAGCTGGTGATTTGATGTAAATATTCTTTTTGTTACAGTCAAGTTCCTCTGCCAAAATAAACAGATTCCTCCCTTCACCCCAATTACTCAACTTATAGCTCTAATGATATTTCATAGTTAGAAACTAACCTCACAGTCCATCTTTCTGGAGGAAATGTTGGTGTTATATTTATGATACCACAAGCCCAGAGAAGTACACTTTGCAGCATTTCTAGTTACTCTATTGGGGTCCAGAATGATGAGAGTTATCTTCAGGATTTATTGGTACAGAAAGTGATTGCAATGTACCAGTTGCTAGAAGTTCCCTTGGAGATGGTTATCTTTTGGCAGTGGCTGAAATAGTCCTTAGGACCCAGAAACCCACAGAATTACACAAATGACAGATCCAAAATCAGGACTTGCAATGCTTCACTTCTCCCATTTTAATAAGTAACAACTTATGCTTCATCTGCAGGTGCTATAAAGAGAGACTCCCCCTGTGAAGAGAGACTGAGAGCCCTGAGGCTATTTAGTCTGGAGAAGAGAAGACTGAGAGGGATCTGATCAATGTCTATCAATATGTGAGGGGTGGGTGTCAAGGGGAGGGAGCCAGGCTCTTTTGGGTGGTTCACAGCAATAAGAGAAGGAACAACGAGTTCAAGCTTGAACATAGAAGATTTCAGCTCCACATGAGAAGAAACTTCTTTACAGTGAGGGTGACAGAGCCTGGAACAGGCTGCCCAGGGGGGTTGTGGAGTCTCCTTCTCTGGAGGCTTTCTAAACCTGCCTGGATGCATTCCTGTGTGACCTGCCCTAAGTGATCCTTCTCTGGCAGGGGGGTTGGACCTGATGATCTCTTGAGATCCCTTGAACCTCTGATATCCTGTGATCTTGTGATCCTAATTCAAGCAAACCACAATATTCTGCAATACTGGACATCTGGTGACAGAAGGGAGCAGTGATTACTTGTCCCCAAACAGGTTCCACCAGAAAACAGTAAATTCATTACTGATGCTGGCAAAACCATCTATTTCTGCCTGGTGACCTGAACATTATCATCCACAATTCCCCAACCATCCTTTGCCACTCTGTATCATGTCCACCTCCGGGTACAGTGGCAAGCCCATCGTTATCAAGAGCTGTTGAGTGCCACTAGTGTTGTAAACCTGTTGAGTACGGGGGAATGCTCCCACACCTTGCCTCCTTTCCTCCTTAAATCATTCATCACTCTGTTGTTACAGCATCATTTGGTATTCTGCAAGGAGCCTGTGCTCACAGACGAGATGATGTTGCTAGTGCAGGTAGCTTGAGCAAAAGCTTCTCCCTCTACTTCTCAGGTTATGGACATGCATTTACCCCGGTTATTGACACTGAAAAGAGCTCAAACTGAGCTGGGAGCACGAATCTCTGTATTTAAACCTCTGTTAATAAGAGGGTCCTTAAAGCCCTCCTCTCTGAACCCTCCCACTGCATTCACTTGCAAATCACTGTTTAGCTGGCAAAGCCCTCGTCCTATGCCCCCCCACCAGCCCCAAACATTCTCGTGTTGAGCACTGCAGCTCTATTAGCAGCAACATCTCTCTCTGTGAGGGACGTTTCTTATTAAGCAGGGGCACTGAATGGAAACCAATCAGACAGAGAATCCTTTTGGCTTCAGCTCCCTCCCTGCCTGCCTGCCTGCCTGACTTAAAAGTGATGCTGAGAGAGACGGAGCCTTAGTTAGACGCAAGTCCAGCGCTGGAGCTACGGTAACAGGCAGAAGGAAGGAAGCAGGTAGAGGAGCAGCTGGACAGACAGACAGAGCTAGGTTCACACTGCCAGACACGGTGAGTAGATTCACTTTCATTAGCATTGGAATAGTTGACAGCAAAGGAGCAGATGCTTTCTTAAAAGGAGCCTCAAACGTTCGTTAAAGCTGCTTCCCAGATACTTTTGAGGGAGTGGGGGGCAGGGTCAGCAGAGGACTTTGGGGAGATTTCTTTGGCACGGTTCAGAAAGAAAAGAATTGCACTGAACTGCTGATATCTAAACTTCTGTTGCTGTAGGTATGACAACTGCTTGAGCATATGAGAGAGCTTAGCAGAGTGTGTGCTGTTTGGCAGGGCTGTGAGGCTTTTTTTTTTGCTGTTCTTACTGCAATATAGCAGTGGCAATACAGCTTAACTTTTGTGCAGGGTGCTTTTCCACCTGTCCATGTATACAAGCAATTTTCCTTTGCTTTCTTTTACATTTGGTTTGATTGAAAGCATCTCATCAAAACAAACCCAGTTAGAAAGGATGGAAAAGGAGGAAGTCCTTACCACTAATAAGAATGAAGTCCCAATGCTTTTGTCCTTCTTTATCTGGAATAGGAAAATCAGGGTTTGGTTTGGTTTGGTTTGGGGTTTTGTTTGTGTTGTGTTTTGGGGTTTGTTTGTTTGTTTGGTTGGTTGGTTGGTTGGTTGGTTGGTTGGTTGGTTGGTTTTAGTGGGTTGTGTTTTGGAGTTTTTTTTGGTTGGTTTGTTTTAGTAGGTTGTGTTTTGGGTTGGGGTTTTGTGTGTGTGTGTGTTTTAATATTGTGGTACAGAGGGAAGTGGCAGCTCAGGGTTCAGAAAGACTGAGAGCTGAGGGAGATGTCCCTTTGGTTATTCACAGCAGTAAGTCAAAGTCAACAGGCTTAAAGTGTAAGGCTGTTTCCCACAAGTGCTACTAAACCACCTTATCAGCTTAATATGGATAAGAAAAAAACAGCCCAGAAATCAAGGAAGAAAGCATAAAAGGTCAAACTAAGCATTTGATTTTGGAGTAAGAGGTAGAAACAAATTGCCCAGGGAATGACATTTGGCTTTTTCCTTTCATGTGCAAGAACCATGCAGTCACATCCATCCCATTTCACTGCCTGAGCTTCCAACAAAGAATGATGTCTCTGAACCACCAAGAAAGCAATATCCCTTGCAGTTCTATGGCCATGTGCATGCAGTAGCCATTCAATTTCTCACAGGTTTAAGTAGCAGGTCAGAAAACAGAAGGGTGTTTTCTTAGGGTAATTTCCATTTTCAGAGGACCAAATTTACAACCAATGTATCTAACCTTGCTCTAATCAAACTGAGTGAGGGACAAAACTGGGATTTTACTTATTATCACAGCAAGGTTATGCTTCATTGCTGAGCACTCCACTGGTTTTTCATGGTGAGGACAAGCATGGGTCAAATGGCAAGTGCCATACTTGCAATAGTTTCACTAATGAGACCAAAAGCTTTGCTTAATCCTATTGGTGGCAATGGCAGCAACTGCTAATGACTTATCTTTAGAAATAAGTGTTTAGAAGTCAATTTCTGCATCCAAAATGTTGATTTCATTCCCAAGAAGTGAGACTGGACTACTTAAACATTTCAAAATCTCCTGTTCTATGAGTTTTTTTTTTTTTTAATAATTATTAACAACTCTGCAGAAAAACTGTGTTGGGTTTCTGTTAGAACTATGCCAATCTGACAGGTAAAATACATTGCCCTGTCATTTATCCTTCGATATGTAATAATATTAATTCAAGAAAGGATTAAATACATTTACAGTTGATGTGGTTTGCTGTTAGCAGAAATGGAAGACTTATACAAGGTCACACCAGACAATCAAATGCCTGTAAAAGAAATGAAATGGCTTTTAAGTTGGATAGATAAGATTCATTTTCAAGGTGGAAATATAACTGTCTGGACACTAAATTAGTAGCTAAAGTAGTTGTATGGTGTTTTTAAACTGGGCAGGGTGATTTCAGCACTCGAAGTTTTTCACCTGAGCAGAGTATATCATTTCAGAGGCAGTTTTGCAACTATTAGTATGAAAGTTGTGTTGAATAAGTAACCAGTGCCTCTCACTTCATCAGTAAAGGCAGTCTGGAGATGCAGCTTCTAGAGGAAACGTGGAGAGAAAGAGCTCTGCCTTGTACTTGTACAGCTTTAGGTTTTCAGCATTTTCACACTTGTTGGCAGAGGTGCCCCCTGATCACTGGAGCAGCCAAGGAGAATGATTTTATTCCCCAGCTTCCCTGCCAAACAAAATGCAGTATCTTAAATCTGCTTGCTTAAATGTTCTGATCCACTGTGCTGCAGAAAGGGCAGCACCAGTTGATTCTGACATTCACTTCTTATGCCCTGACCTCAGGACATGATTTCTGAGTGTGCACAACATGGGCTGCAGGGAATCCACTGGTAGGAGCGTTGAGAAGGAGAGGTAGAAGTGAACAGGACTGAAAATTTCCTCTGTGGATGAATTTGTTCAGGAGATAAAATCAGGTAAACTTAATTCTCCTGTCAGCTGTCCACAGTGTGATGTTAATGGGACACATGAAGGAATAATTACCTCAGAGTTTTCATTTATTACAGGGTAATGCACAGAGAATCTGAGGTCTATTCTCAGAGATAAAGAAAACCACAAAACTATTCTCCTTTTCTTCCTCCTCCCCCTTCTTTTCCCAGTTTTGCAGTCTGTCCTGGAGGTACAGCAAGGTACACACAACCAGTGATTAAAAATTATCCCAATTCCTGCACAAATCTTGTGCTTACAAGAAAACTGTCCTGTGTAGACCTGGATATAAGACAACACAGGTACAGGATTTTATATGTTTCTTTCATGCATTCAGTGCAATTTAACTGCAGAAGGCAACTGGAGCAAAAGGCTGGAGAAAAAAAGTGCATCTCCCACTCATGTCAAAATGCCTTCTTAATTGCTAAAGCTTGCAGCAGGTGTTACATGCAAATTCTATCTGCAGAAGAACAAGTATTTGAACATGAATATGGATGTCTGAGTGAAAGCTAACTGCATTCTGCACGTGAGTGAGGTTATAAAGAGTAATTTGTGGGAGCACATCCAAAATTTTGCTAAAAGCAGGTGGGTGGGAAAGGAAAATAAAGCAAAAGGGAGATGGATAGAAAGAACCTTCGTCATTAAGCATCATTTTAACAACTTTTACCTTTGCTGTCCTGACTCTCAGAGGCTGTGCATGATAAAAATACCCTGGTGACATCAAGGCCTGCTTGCCAAGCATGACTGAACAGGAGAGACATATACCTTGATTAGACCATACAGTGTGCTTGCAGTGCAAAAACCTGGTGAAATTGGGAGCTGGTTACTTCAAGGGAAAAGGCTGTTATCAACTTCAGGAAAAAAAAGAAATCCTGAATGCATACTGCAGCTTCCAAGAGAGCTCTTTAAATGATTCTGTAGGAGAAAAAGCATTTTTAAATGCACACTGTGATGTAATTGTAGCAAAGAGAGAAAAGGAAGTTTGTTGTTTATGATCTTCATCCCTCAGTTCCAAAAAGATTGCAAAAGGAGATAGGTGACATTGTCTTGGTGCATGAAGATTGTCACACAGAGCTTTGACTTGCTCTCAATTACAGAGTGACTCAGTGTCAGAGCTGGCTAGAGCAAGGCTTCTGCTTTCCCACTCCTCCAGTTTCTCCCTATGAATGCACCAATGTTCATCAAAAGAAGTGTGCCTTGACTACTTCAACACCATCATAAAAATCTATCAGGTTTAATCTGGAAAAGTAGTCTGCAGAACAGAATGTCTCAAGTGATGACCACTGCGTTTCTTTGCCTATTAAACCTGAATTTCTGGGTTTAAATTACACAGCTTCCAGCAGCAAGAGCAATAGCAGCATCAAGTCAACACCCCATTAGATTCACTTGTCCCTGTCTCATGCAAACATAGCTTTTAGAGTTAGAATTTTCTGGTAGAAAATTGTACAAATGTCAGAGAGGTTTTATGTGGGTACAGATTTCCTAGGTGCTGAGTGGTGTTGAGGTTGCTTCATCCTCACAAACTGTGTTCAAGGGAAATAATCATCAGCTTCATGGAAATTCTGCATATTACAGTCTTGGGCTAGGGGGAATGGAACAAAAAACTAGAAATGGGAAGATTCAGATTGGGTGTGAGGAAGAAATTCTTCCCCAAGAGGGTGGTGAGACACCGGAACAGACTGTCCAGGGAGGTGGTGGAAGCCTCATCCCTGGAGGTTTTTGCAGCTAGGATGGATGTGGCTGTGAGCAACCTGATCTAGAGTGAGGTGTCAGGGAGTTGGAACTAGATGGTCCTTGAGGTCCCTTCCAACCCTGACAATTCTATGATGTTACTGCTTAAAGGCTCCAAAAAAATAAAACCAAAACTACTTGCAACTTTTTCCCATTGTATATAAGGAAGCTAATAAAAAACTTCTGAATTACTTGCCCAAATTCAAAACATGGTCTTTATAAATAACTTTATAAATTCTCTGAGGAAATAGAGGTAGGTTTTTATGTTTGGGGATGGAAAGAGGAGGCCTTCCCATCACTTTAGACAAACTATACAACACTCATAAGGAGATGACCTCAATTTGCATATGTGTAGTGTTTCAGTTGAAGGTAATCAGTAATGTACAGAAGCCTAAGAAGCAATATACATAAACATTATTCTATTTAGGCATTACTGTCAGAACATTATGATCAATTGCCTTAGTAATCAGCAGTGCAGAATTTGTGACATTTATATTTTGGCACCTCTGAAGAAAAAAGAAAAAATGAAATCAATGAAACATCAAGTTAGTTGTACAAGTGTGCTCAATAAAGGAAATTAAAAAAGCATCATGAGCTAACATCCTGAGCGGCAGATCTTACCAAAATAATTGTTCTTTATTTCCTGAGGCTCCTGGGGAAGTGACAAATGGATCAGGTGGAAAAGGTGTGAGTTGGGGATAAGGGTGAAGATAATCCCATTGCTTCTGCTTGGATAGAAAAAAAGTAGGCTTAGCACAAATGCAAATTAACACTTTATAACTCATCAGTTACAGGTTATGTATGATGAGGAAGTGTCAGCAAACTACTCATACCTGGATTTAACACAACAAAATATCCCCTATTTATGAACACAACTCTTTATACGGATACAGATTATATGGTCACAGGGTATTAGGGGTTGGAAGGGACCTCCAGAGATCATCAAACCAAACCCCCCTGCCAGAGCAGGACCATAGAACCACAGTGAAGAAGTTCCTCCTCATATTGGTCCTGCTCTGGCAGCGGGGGGTGGACCCAAAGATCTCCAAAGGTCCCTTTCAACCCCTGACATCCTGTCAGCCTGTCATCTTGTGATATATCTCTATCTATCATCTCTATTTCTATCTCTGTCTCATCTCTATCTCTATCTTTATCTCTTTCTCTATCTCTATCTCTTTCTCTTTCTTTTCTCTCTCCATCTCTATCTCTTTCTCTCTTTTTCTTTTCTCCATCTCTATCTCTATCTCATCTCTATCTCTATCTCTATCTCTTTCTCTTGCTTTTCTCTCTCCATCTCTATCTCTTTCTCTCTCTTTCTCTTTCTTTTCTCTCTCTATCTTTATCTCTATATCTATCTCTATCTAGGCAGATAGATATAGAGATAGATAGGTATATATAGAGATATAGATAGATAGATATAGATGTATAGATAGATAAAGAAATATAGGTATAGATATATACATCAGAGCTGCTCCAAGCCCCTGATCATTTTCATGGCCCTCCTCTGGACCTGCTCCATTAGGTCCATGTCCTTCCTGTATTGAGAGCTCCAGACCTGGATGCTGTACTCCAGGTAAGGACTCACCATAGCAGAGTAAAGGAAGAGTTTTGTAATATCTTAATAGAATTTGTAAAATTTTAATACATCTATATCTATATCACAGGATAGAAATATGTATATATGTATATATATGCATGTGTGTGTGCATATATCTCTATCTCTATCTCTATCTCTATCTCTATCTCTATCTCTATCTCTATCTCTATCTCTATCTCTATCTCATCTATATCTAGACAGATTGATGGATGGATAGATAGATACTTAGATAGATAGATAGATAGATAGATAGATAGATAGATAGATAGACAGACAGACAGATAGATAGATAGATGCGGTAGTTTTAGACTATGCCTCTAAAATTTTTCACTTGATCTTGAGCAGAAAGTAGGAAAAATGTAAATAAATCACTGCTGGGTGTAAGAAGGAAAATAATAATTATTCTAAGCAATTCCATTGGAGGGATATCTTCCATAAGATTTGGTTCCTAAACCAAATTTTCCTCTTCTCTTCTCACTGTGCCCTGGGAGATGCTAACTTGCTTCTGCTTGACCTTGGCTGCATCCCTCTCGTTTTGGCTAAGTTTAATATATCTCTGCTCCTTTCTTTGTACAAGGAGGGTAAAGGGGAGGCAGGGAAGGAGAAGCTGTTTGCAGCCTCCCTGTTTTTTTGAGCAGGGGGTGTCCTTGTACTGTTCTGTCCATTGTAAATATATGTAAATACTCTATATTTGTACATATCCCTTGCATTTCATTGTAGGTTGTAGTTTTGTCTGTAAGAGCAGCTTCCCTTTGCTTCCAATGAGCTGGGCTGGCAAAATTAATGTTGGGGGGGTGTGGAATTTTCAACCCACCACAATACATATATGTCTGTGTAGATGGATAGATAGATGGATAGTTAGATAGGTAGATAGATAGATAGATAGATAGATAGATAGATAGATAGATAGATAGATAGATAGATACAGAGAGACCCCATAAAAATTCATGGAAATTACAAGAAGAATTTTTTTTTTTTTTATAACTAATAGATAAAAATGGACCTTCTTAAGTTTGTTCTGGCTATTCTACCTCTTTACTTTCCTCTTTATCACATTACTCTAACACAACTTACATTATTCTTTGATAGCTCTCCCACAGCTGGGGTTGGGGGAGTGGTTGGAATCAGTTNCCCCCCCAAGGTGTGCAGTGGGAAAATATTGTAAATAGGCTCTGATTTTTAAGGTATAGGTGGTGGGAAACCTCATTCAAATAATTCTGCCTGTGTAGTAGCAAATAAAAAACCCCAAACAACCCTAAATCAGGAAAACATACTTATTTCTGAAAGAAATTCTTGCAGATGTTTAAATTATTAGTCAGGGGAGTTGTTTGTGCCATGTCGTGGAACTTTTACTCAGAATGCTAACATTTTGCAGCACAACATCCCACTGAAGCCAGTGAAATTGCTTTTGTGCGTTTCCCTTACCCAGACTCAAGATGAGTGCTGATTCTGTGGTTTTATAATTATTCTATCTAATAAAAATGTATATATATATTTTTTTCTCCTCAGAGTAAAAATAAAAGAAAACAGAACAACGTGTTAGAGAAAAATCTTTCCCCATTTCCTGCAAGATGTGCAATAATCCTTACATCGGCTTCCCAAATGCAAAGGGAAATTTCACTTCTAATGAGGTTTCAGGCTTGTTGGGAAAAAAATGGAAAGATATTTAAAAATTAGGCTCCTCATTCCTTGTTAAAGGTTTCAGGTGGATTACCAACAACTGAGCTCGAGGGTGCTCCTAATATGTTTGCATTTGTGTCACACACGGTCTTAGCAGCGTGCCCAGGTGGCCAAGAAGGCCAAGGGAATCCAGGTCTGCATCAGGAACAGTGTGGCCAGCAGGAGCAGGGAAGTCATCCTGCCCTGGATACAGCACTGGTTAGACCACACCTTGAGTGCTGTGTCCAGTTCTAGGCTCCTCAATTTAAGAAGGACATTGAGAGACTTGAATGTGTCCAGAGAAGGGCAAGGAGGCTGGGGAGGGGTCTGGAGCACAGCCCTGTGAGGAGAGGCTGAGGGAGCTGGGGGTGTTTAGCCTGGAGAAGAGGAGGCTCAGGGGAGACCTCATTGCTCTCTACAACTACCTAAAGGGAGGTTGTATCCAGGTGGGGGTTGGGCTCTTCTCCCAGGCAACCAGTGACAGAAGGAGAGGACACAGTCTCAAGCTGTGCCAGGGGAAGTTTAGGCTCAAGGTGAGGAGAAAGTTCTTCCCAGAAAGAGTAATTGGCCATTGGAATGTGCTGGGCAGGGAGGTGGTGGAGTCCCCATCCCTGGAGGTGCTCAAAAAAAGCTTGGATATGGCTCTTGGAGCCATGGTTTAGTCATCAGGTCTTGGGTGACAGACTGGACTTGCTAATCTCTGAGGTCTTTTCCAACCTTGTTGATTCTATGATTCTGTGATTCTATGATTCTTTCTTAATGAAGACACATTTTTTGTTTGTATTTATATGTTTTCTAGTGATATTTCTATCTTCTCCAGAGGTAAGAAAATAAAGAGATTAACTAATTTGCTTTACAACACAATGCAGCTTAAAGCAAATTAATTAGTCCCTGTAGTTTCCTTTATGCAGAAAGAACTTCCTTATAGATGATACTGAAGATAATATTCTTTGCTTAGCAGGAGTAACATCAAGGTTGATAACTCACACAGCACTTCAAGTAGAATCATAGAATGGTCTGGGTTGGAAGGGACCTCCAAAGCTCATCCAGTCCAACCCCTTCTGCTCTCAGCAGGGACATCCTCAGCAAGATCAGGTTGCTCACAGCTCTGTCCAGCCTCATCTTAATATATCTCCAGGGATGGGGAATTTGGAAGGAAGAAATTTAGAAGGAAGAGAGAAAGGAAGGAATTGGAAGGAGGAAGTTTGGAAGGAAGAGAGGAAGGAAGAAGGAATTTGGAAGAAGGAAATTTAGAAGGAAGAGAGGAAGCAAGGGAGGAATTTGAAAGGAAGGAGTTTGGAAGGAATTAAGGAAGGAATTATGAAAGAAGGAAGGAATTCAGAAGGAATTCAGAAGGAATTGAGAAGGAATTAAGAAGGAGGGAATTTGGAAAGAAGGAAGGAATTAGGAAGGAATTTGGAAGGAAGGAAGGAAAGCTCCCTCTCCAAACCAGCATAAGATTCTAGATTTGGACTCTTTTTAGATGCAGTACTGAGGGCCAGTACAATACAAAACAGGATCCAAACAGATGTTGTACTTTGCCTCTCTCCCTTGCATGCAAATAGCATCAGAATCGTTAGTTTGTGCAGACTGAGAGCTGAAGTTTGAAAAGACTCCATGCTTTTAAGGAATAAAAATAGGAGGGGGCACTGTTCAGAATGGGAAATAAATGAGTCAGATTAATTTTCTGCTCCCTTCACCTTAAGTTGATTAACACTAATTAAATTTCATGCTAGTCAGCCTGTGAGTTTAGCAAGCAATAAAAAAAAAAATCCTGAAATTGTATTGCTTGTGGTGAAATCACACATTCTGGAGCCCCTATTGCAAGAAAGATTTGGAGGTGTTGGAAGGTGTCCAGAGAAGGGCCATGAGGATGAGCAGAGGGCTGGAGCACCTCTCCTATGAGGACAGACTGAGAGAGTTGGAGCTGTTCAGTCTGGAGAAGAGAAGGCTCTGAGGTGACCTTCTTGTGGCCTTCCAGGATCTGAAGGGGGCTACAAGAAAGCTGGGGAGGAACGTTTTAGGATGTCAGGTAAGGATAGAATTAGGAAGAATGGAAAAAAATTAAAAATGGGTAGATTGAGATTGGATGTTAGGAAGAAATTCTTCACCTTGAGGGTGGTGAGACACTGGAAGAGGTTGCCCAGGTTGTTGGTAGAAGCCTCATCCCTGGAAGTTTTTAAGGCCAGGCTGGATGTGGCTCTGAGTGGCCTGGTGTTAGGTGTCCCTGCCCCTTGCAGAGGGGTTGGGGCTGGATGATCCTTGAGGTCCTTTCCAACCCTAACATTTCTATGATTCTCTATGTGCACACATGTATCTATATTTGCATCTGCAGCAATACTGATACCAATTTAGATAGAGAGAGATAAGGAGGTCTAGAGATTTAGAGATATCTCTGTAAATATATCTCTCCCTCAACATATATCTGCATTGATATCATTATAGATACAGAATCATAAAATCTCATAAAATCAAAGACTGCACTGGGTTGGAAGGGACCTCCAGAGGTCATCTAGTTCCAAGCACCCTGCAGTGAGCAGGGACATCTTTACCCAGATCAAGTTGCTCAGAGCCCCACCAAGCAAGACTTTGAATGTCTCCAGAGTTAGGACCTCAACCACCTCTCTGGGCAACCTGTTCCAGTGTTCCTCCACTCTCACAGTAAAAAAAACTTCTAAGACACTCACACAAAAACGTATGGCAATTGTAAGCAGGTTTAAATGCCACAGAGACTCTCATTTTCCTGATGGAAAATATTTATAGTGTCTGTAAAGCACAGTGAATCAGAAAAGCAACTTAATATTTTTCTGCCATATTTTCCAACAGATTTGAAGTTTACAGGAAAAAAGATATCTGGCCTAAGTAAACTTGAGTTCTGGAGGTTGTGAAAGGACTTGAGAGTGCAGAATTTTGTATTTGTACTTTGTTGTGATTTTGATATCACTAATTAATAGATTTGAAAGGCAGAAGAATGGATAGGAAGGAACAGACAATGCAGTTTTAATACTGAGGGGTTTTTAACTGTTGGTTGTGGAGATTGTGAAAGGACTTGAGAATGCAGAATTTTGTATTTGTGCTTTGTTGTGATTTTGATATCACTAATTACTAGATTTGAAAGACAGAAGAATGGTTAGGAAGGAACAGACAATGCAGTTTTAATACTGAGGGGTTTGAACTGTTCTAGTTTTAATATGAACCTATTAAAAAGGTCAGAAACTTGCACAGATATGTCTGCATTGCTTGAGTCCAAGTTTTGCTTTTGACTTCAGCTGAGATAAGAGCCAATAAATAATTTTACTAATGAATTTGAAGTCCTGTTAAATTACTGGTGTGACAGGAGAGTATAAAGAGTTTGTTTGCAAAGGTTTGTAGTGATAGGAGGAGCAATGGTTTCAAACTAGAGAAGAGCAGATTTAGATTGGATGTTAGGAACAAATTCTGTACCATGAGGGTGGTGGAACACTGGAACAGGTTGCCCAGGGAGGTGGTTGAGGCCCCATCCCTGGAGATGTTCAATGTCAGGCTCAACAAAGCTTTGAGCAACCTGATCTAGTTGCAGATGTCCCTGCTGACTGCAGAGGGGTTGGACCAGATAACCTTTAGAGGTCCCTTCCCATCCAAACCATTCTATGATTGGATGATATTGTCCAGTAAAAAGAAAAAAAAAATAGACTCATCTGAATAACAGATTTTCCCTTTTAGCACAGTAAAAATTAATATTAATGATATTAAATTAATGCTCTTAAATCATAAAGAAGAAATACTAGAAAATGAGAACATGATAAAAATAATCATAAAGAAGAAATACTAGAAAATGAGAACATGATAAAAATAATATTAGAATGTGATATATATAATACCTTTGTAAGAATATGGTTCTACATCATAAGTGAACTGGAAGTAGAGTGGTTTAGAGACCAAGGAAATTAATGTTCACATGGAGACCCTCAGAAATTACCAATCAGTGATTACAATAAAGTATTTCAAATTGTTCTATGAAAGCTGTTTAAGTACAGGCTCCAGGTAAACCACAGAAGTGCACAGTAGTTCAGATGGAAAGCTCATCATGGTCTAGGAGAGCATTCTCATGGACTTGAGTAACAATTAAGTTCAACTTTATAAAAGGAGGAAATATTGTCACAGTCATTAATAAACAGCAGAGGACCTGAGAGCTGCAAAGGGACAGCCAGGGCAGAATTTGCTATGAAACTGAGCATCAGCTTCCTCAGAAACACCTGAAGTGCCTGACCCACATCATGCTCAATGGTTGTGTGATCAGGACTGGGTATAAATGTTGAGAGCATTTTCTTGCCAGCCTCTTCCTTCTGCACAGGGCTTGGTTTGTGTGCAGAATCCACATCATTTTCTGCAAGGTACAGGTGAATAAATTAGCAGATGGGTGACATTACATGACAAAGCCTATTTATATACAATATCTGAATCAAATATTGTAGGGATCATTATTTTGCTGAAACTACACCACCTCCTGCACCCAAGTCATTGGTATTCAAACAAATAAGTGGAATAACTCCATGTTCCCAGCAAGGTAAATGTCAGAGGAAACATCCTTGCAAAATGCCAGCAGCTACTGATTTCTGATACATCAGAGGATGAAGATAGAGGAAAATCCAGAGAATGTAAAGAATCTTTCTACACAGGCTAGGAAAGAAAGGGAAATTAAAGCTTGTTCAGCTCTCAAGAGGAGAAAGAAATGCAATTTGAGTGGAGCTTACAATGAGATAAATATAATACTGGGAACATATTGCTTATAAAAGTAATGAATTCTTGTCTTTTAGATGAAATTTTTAAAAGTTATTCTCGAGTACTGCGTAATTAGAAAGACAGATAAGCATTCAGTCCAGATTTTTAAATTATGCACAGGACTAAGAAACTTTTGGTTCAAAAAAAAAAAAATCAGATGTATAGAGATGTTGAAGAAGCCATTGCTTTAAGAAAACACTAAAAAATGTATATAATTAAAGGAAATATCATTATATATCATGAAAGAAAATGTCATTAAAAGACAGAGACACTAAGTGACTAATGTCAGGCAAAAAGTAGAAAAAGCACAGAAATGAAAACCCAACCAACTAAAAAAAAAAAAAAAAAAAANGGGGAAAAAAAAAAAAAAAAAAAAAAAGCCTTAACTGTAAGCCATTGAAATAAGCAGAAGTTTTTTATTGACTCACATGACTTGGAAGAAACTTCCTACAAAGATTAGAAGAGCAAATATCACAGAACCACAGAATTGCAAGAGTTGGAAGGGACCTCAAGGATCATCTAGTTCCAACCCCCCTGCCTTGGGCAGGGACACTTCCAACTAGATCAGGTTACCCAGAGCCACATCCAGCCTGGCCTTAAAAACTTCCAGGGATGGGGACAGAATAGGGAAGTAAAAAAAAGAAGAATATTATGCACACCTGAGCAGAGTGCATGCAATGCATGTAGGAAAAGGGAAGAAAACCCTGCACCCCTACAAGGGTTAATTGCTTATTGACATAATGTCATGTGGAAGTGATGGAGGAAAGAAGGGAAATAGAGTGCCTTGCCATGCTTAAACTTTAAATGCATGATGAAATACAGATGACACTGAAACACATCAGAAAATTCTAGATCATGTTGGATTTGAGAAGGAGAAAGATAAATTATAACTGCATGAGTCATAAAGAAATCACCAGAAATGGGAAATTCTAACTGTGAAGTAGCTACAGGTTATCCAGGGAGGTGGTGCGGGCTCCATGTCTGGAGATATTCAAGGTGAGGCTCAAAAGTGCTCTAGGCAACCTGATCTAGTTGAGGATGTCCCTGCTGATTGTTGGACCAGATGACCTTTGAAGGTCCCTTCCAGCCCAGCCCATTCTATGATTCTATGATTCTACCTAAATCCTTATTAAGACCACAGATCATATTTCAGACAGAATCTGTGTTGAAAACAAATAGTAATGAAGTCTTCATTGTAATTCATTGTATGATGGAGGACTTGAATGGTCAAAGCAAGACAATACATGGAAATTATGGATGCTTGTGACTCAGCAGTGGAGTACTCAGAGCAAGCCTGCTGGTGTGTAAAAGTAAAAGATAATTGGGGAAAATGTGAGCATGTTTTCAAATGTCAACAGGGAAAACTGGAAGCAAAAATATGGCTGGAGTAAGCACTTTTGGTTTTTAATTGCATTCACAAACTCTCATCCAAATGAGGAAACTTTCACTTCTGGCATATTTCTTAGTGCCTTCCCTTACACAGTTTCAACACTTGCAAGCTGGTGCTAACAAATCTATTTCCTGATGTATTCATCAAGGCCAAAAGGGAAGGCTAAAGATCAAGCAACAGGTTTAACCTCAGGCTCATCATTTCCTTTGTGTTGACTTAATGGCAGCTGATAACATTTTTTGGTATTTATTTGATGAAATTAACTTCTGTGCCAAAATGACTTCCTTTCGTTGCAACACAAGTGGGACTTGGGGGTTCAATCTGGAAAGGAAGATAAAGAGTTCCTTTCCTTTTTTTTTTTAATTTTTCTTCATTAGATAATGAGGTCTTCAATAATTAAAGTGGGTTTATTACTTTGTATTAATTACTAAAGCATACCACGTTGCAACAGAAGTGGTGAATTGGGAAGCCATTGGCATGTCATGAGGCAATGTAAAAGCTTTGATATCAAAACTGGAAAGCACAGATTTTAAAGCATACCAGTAAAGAAGTTCTCCTTCTGTACTGAGGTGATTTTCACTTTGTATTCAGCTCTGGTGTGGCCACACCTCGAAATTGTGTTCATTTTTGGGCACCTCAATACAAGAGAGATGTGGAGGTGCTGCAGCAAGCAACACTTTGAGTAGCAGCCATTGGGTCTGTCAGTTGTTCCTGCCAATAGCTTCAAGCAGCTGAGCTTTTAGGCAGCTAAATATGAGCCAGAAGTGTGTCCAGGTAGCTAAGAAAGCCAAAGGCATCCTGGTTGGGATTAGAAATGCTGTGTCCAGCAGGAGCAGGGAGGGGGTTGTCCCCCTGTACTCGAATTGGTGAGGACACACCTCAAGTGTTGTGTCCACTTTTGGGCACCTCAGTACAAAAGAGATATGGAGGTGCTAGAGCCGGTGCAGAGGAGGACAAGGAAGCTGGGAAGGGCCTGGAGAATAAATCTGATGAAGAGCAACTGAAGGAGCTGGGGATGGTTGGTTTGGAAAAGAGGAGGCTGAGGGGAGACCTCATTGCTCCCTACAACTACCTGAAAGGAGGCTGTGGAGAGGCTGGTTCTGGTCTGTTCTCACAGGTAATTAGTGATAGAATCAGAGGGAATGGCCTCAAGCTGCCACAGGGTAGGTTTAGACTGGAAAATAGGAAGAATTTTTTCTGGGCAACTTATTGCAGAGTCTCACCACCCTCATAGTGAAGAACTTCCTAAGATCCAGTCCAAACCTAAGCTCTTTCTCAGCTTCAAACCACCCTCCCTCATCCTGTCTTTAGAGACTCTCATTAAAAGTCCTTCTTCAGCCTTCCTGTAAGCTCTCTTCATGTATAAGAAGGCAGCTCTAAGGTCCCCCTAGAGTCTTCTCTTCCCCAGGCTGAAAACTCCCAGTTCCTCATTGCTGTCTACAACTACCTGAAGGGAGGTTGTAGCCAGGAAGGGGTTGGGCTCTTCTCCCAGGCAAGCAGCACCAGAACAAGAGAACACAGTCTCAAGCTGTGCCAGGGAAGTGTTAGGCTGCAGGTGATGAAGAAATTCTTGCAAGTAAAAGAAATTTGCCTTTGGAATGTGCTGCCCAGGGAGGTGGTGGAGTCACCATCCCCTGGAGGTGTTCAAGAGGGGATTGGACGTGGTTCTTGGTGCCATGGTTTAGTGGTCATGAGGTCTTGGGTGACAGGTTGGACTTTGATGATCCTTGAGGTCTTTTCCAGCCTTATTGATTCTGTGATTCCCTCAGCCTGTCCTCATAGCAGAGGTGCCCCAGCCCTTACATCAGTCTTATGGCACTCTTCTGGACTCACTCCAACAGCTCTCTGTCTTTCTTATGGTGGGGACAGCAGAAATGGATGTAGCATTTGAGGTGGTGTCTCAGCAGAGCAGAGGAAAGGGCAAGAGTCGCCTCTCCTGACAGTGCTCATTTCCAGCCATGCCTGTGAAGTTCCACACAAAGTAGCAGAGGCACTTAACCCACATGGAGAAAGTTCTCCTGTTACATATATTCCCAGTGATCAAAAAAGCTGGGGCCAGAAAACTTTAGTCAATCCCAAAATAAAAGAAAGAGGTGCTGGACATTTATAAAGGTAGCTTGATGCTTGGATCTGGTGATCCTTAGGAGCTCTGAAAAAGTCAGATTTTTGTTTCTTGAACTAAGAGGCTGAAAGCAGTGATTCTCATGGACAGCCAAACTTCATCTGATGAATTCATGCTAGGAATGCTCACATTTATGCATCTCTCTGAAGAGCACTTCCCCTTTCCTGCACCTTTTGTGTTCTCAAGGGCTCTCCTCTCCCCTTCCTGCCCTCCTTGGTACACTTGCTCTTACCCTTCCTTTTAGTTGCCTTCCTGTTTTCATACTTACTCAGCATTCATTTTACTAAAAGAAAAGGGAGAGAAAATATAGGATATATTTAGATTAGACAGGCTATGGGGTTTAATTTTACTTGGGAATCAGAAAGAAAAATATTAGAAGTAGCTGTTAAAAATCACATTCCATGGGAGGTGTGGCATATATCCCCCCTCTGCTCCCCTCTGGTGAGACCCCACCTGGAGTACTGCATCCAGTTCTAGAGCCTCTGTTACAGGAGAGATCTGGAGGTGCTGGAGCATGTCCAGAGAAGGGCCACCAGGATGATCAGAGGGCTGGAGATCTTCTCCTATGAGAACAGACTGAAAGAGTTTCGGCTCTTCAGTCTGGAGAAGAGAAGGCTCTGAGGAGACCTTCTTGTGGCCTTCCAGTACCTGAAAGGGGCTACAAGAAAGCTGGGGAGGGATTTTTTAGGGTGTCAGGGAGTTGATAGAACTGGGGGGAATGGAGCAAAACTAGAAATGGGTAGATTCAGATTGGATGTTAGGAAGAAATTCCTCCCCATGAGGGTGGTGAGAGACTGGCAGAGGTTGCCCAGGGAGGTGGTGGAAGCCTCATCCCTGGAGGTTTTTGAGGCCAGGCTGGATGTGGCTGTGAGCAACCTGCTGTGGTGTGAGGTGTCCCTGCCCATGGCAGGGGGGTTGGAACTGGCTGATCCTTGAGGTCCCTTCCCTCCCTAACAATTCTATAATTCTATGATTTATCCACAAATTTCCTATACAATTTCACATAGACTTAAATGAATGTGGCTTCAACCACAGAATTTGGACTTGCATCTCTTGGGTTTTAATTTAGCCTCTATTTTCTTGCTTACCAAATAGATCTACTAAAGCCAATTAGATCAGTACCAAATAGTGGGATATGGTCATAGCCAAGGGAGCTGTTTTTTTGTAATGCAACAGGGAAATCAAAGTCATACTTTTGTTCAAAAAAAGTAGAAGGGGATTAAACAACTATCAATGTTTCATGTAAGCTGGAACACAGGGAGTTCCACCTCCATATGAGGAGATGTGCAGGGTGAGTGCCCAGAGGAGGGAGCCAGGCTCTGCTGGGTGATGCCCAATGACAGGACAAGGGGCAATGGGTGGAAGTTGAGGCACAGGAAGTTCCATGGAAACAGGAGGAAAAAATATTTCCCTGTGAGGGTGATGGAAGAGGCTGCCCAGAGAGGCTATGGAGTCTCCTTCTCTCTCTGATACTTTCAAAACCTGCCTGGATGTGTTCCTGTGTGACCTGCTCTATCAGGGGGGTTGGACTGAATGATCTCTGGAGGTCTCTTCCAACCCCTAACATTCTGTGATTCTCTGAGGCAAATAACACCAGAATCCCCTCCTCCTTACTGGGGTCTGCTGGACTCCCCATGTGGTACACAAAAATATTAGGAACAGGCAAAAGGAATGCTCCAAAGAACTCCTGAGAGTCAAGCAAGTGTTATCAACCCCTCTGCACTTTTCTGTTCTACTCTTTCAAATACATTCCAGCCCACTGACCTTTCAGATATAAAGGCAATCCTGTCCAAATTATGGGTTATACCATTGTGGGTGCTGAGCTCCTCCAAGCAAAGATTTCATAGAACTGGATGCCTCAGCAGTGATTTTTGGAGGTCAGACTCCCTTTTTACAGAGAAAAACAATCTTGGACTGGATGACCTTGGAGGTCTCTTCCAACCTGGTTGATTCTATGAAGCAGCTTGGAGCAGAGGAGGGTAAGGGCTGACCTCAGTGGTGTTGATAAAGATGTGCAGGGTGAGTGTCAAGAGGATGGTGTCAGGCTCTGCTCAGTGATGCCCAATGACATGACAAGGGGCAATGGGTGGAAACTGAGGCATAGGAAGTTCCATAGAAACAGGAGGAAAACTTTTTTTCCCTGTGAGGGTGACAGAACACTGGAAGAGGCTGCCCAGGGGGGTTGTGGAATCTCCTTCTCTGGAGATATTCAAGCTCTCCTCGGATGTGTTCCTGTGTGATGTGCTCCAGGTGATCCTGCTCTGGCAGGGGGGTTGGACTGGATGAGCTTTCAAGGTCCCTTCCAACCCCTGCCACTCTGTGATTCTGTGAAGTATGGTTAGCAAATAGCTCAAGCAGACTTCTTGGATGGTTATATTTATAGTTTGNATGATGAGAGAGAGGGCAAGGACAGTTTTTTTTTTTGGGGTTTGTTTTTTTTTTTTTTTTTTTTTGTGGTTCATTTCTTTTGTAAGGAGGGAAATGTGTACAGAGAGATGAACCATGAATTGCATAAAAGAAAATAAGTGGTGAAATCAAGAGCAAGCTAAATGAATCCAACCTTTTTTTTTGGGGGGGGGGTTGTAGATTGTTTTGGTTTGTTTTGTTTTAATGACAAGATGTTTTTTTATTGTTTAACTATTTTTATATGTTATTCTCTATTCACTGTGAGGGTGGTGGAAGACTGGAATGGATTGCCCAGGGAGGTTCCATCCCTGGAGATATCCAAGGTGAGGCTCGACAAAGCTTTGAGCAACCTGATCTAGTTGAGGATGTCCCTGCTGAGTGCAGAGAGGGTTGGACTGGATGACCTTTGGAGGTCCCTTCCAACCCAGACCATTCTATGATTATTTAATCGTATTTGACCTTAATCCAATCATTTAATTCACTTCCAATAAGATTATTAGCATGCATTATCTAGTTCTGAATTATATTGCTTATTCATGTAAAGCAAAAAAAATACAAAACAAAACAAAACAAAAGAATTAAACTCAGATCAAACCTTTCCTTTTGGTGCAATTAAGGAAAAGGAATTAAAGAATATCTACAGTTCCACTGTCTCACAAAGCAGAAGAATTTCCTATAATGTTACAGCTCCCTCTTTTGGATAGCACATATCTAGTAGTCAATCATAAGAAAATTCATCATGTCCTTAACACCAACAAAACAGAACAGAAGCCTCTCTGTTTTTTTTTTTTTCCCAGATCCTTCTTAACAGTAATAATGCAGCCAACAACCCAAGCTTTGTCTTTTTGTAAGTTATTATTATTATATTGCGCATCTTTGCATTCTTTACAACCAGAAATACATTTCCCAGCTAGGACTATAGTGAGAATATTTTTTTTTTTCAAAGCACTTTGAACATTAATCTATCAAGTACCTAGAAAAACTGGGACATAAAATTCTCTCCTGGGTTACTCCTTATTTTAGCAGTGTTGTTAGTGCCAAATGAAGGAGAACAATAAGGAGAAGATTGGTGGGAGGCACTTAACCTAACTTAGTCTCTGGACAAGGGACCAAAAAAGGAAGAAAAATTTTTTCCTACACTATTATTGCCTTGGTAGGAACTGTGAGTGAGAAATGAAATAAATGATCATTTGTGTGGCTCTTTTCAAATCTTCAGCACAACTGGACCTAGTTGAAAGCTCACAAACTTCTATGTACTGGCTTCAGGATAGTTCTGAACATATTTTTGAAGAATTAAATGAAGTTTCTCTATAGTTTTTCTGTACTTTTCTTATTATTTTCCTATATTATTTTTATATTATTCTATAGTTACCATGAGAGCAGTAGAACACTGGCTCAGGTTGCTCTGGCAGGTGGTTGAGGCTACATCCCTGGAGATATTCAAGGTGAGGGTAGTTTTAGTAGGAAAAAAAATCATTGCTGCAAAATCATCTACCCTGGTGAGACCACACCTGGAACAATGTGTCCAGCTTGGGCCTCCCCAGTTCAAGAGAGACAGAGACCTGATGAAGAGAGTCCAAGGGAGAGCCACAAGGAGGATTTAGGGACTTGAGCATCTCCCCTGTGAAGAGAGACTGAGAGCCCTGGGGCTGTTTTGTCTGGAGAAGAGAAGACTGAGAGGGATCTGATCAATGTCTATCAATATGTGAGGGGTGGGTGTCAAGTGGAGGGGGCCAGGCTCTTTCCAGTGGTGCACAGTGATAAGCCAAGGAACAATGTGTTCAAACTTGAACCTAGAAGATTTCAGCTCACCATGAGGAGAAACTTCTTTAGAGTGAGGGTGACAGAGCCCTGGAAGAGGCTGCCCAGGGGGGTTGTGGAGTCTCCTTCTCTGGAGCCTTTCCAACCCCACCTGGATGCATTCCTGTGCAGACTACCCTAAGTGATGCTGCTTGGCAGGAGGGTTGGACCTGGTGATCTCTGGAGGTCCCTTCCAACCTCTGATATACTGTGAGACTGTGAAAACAAAAGTGATTTTGTTGGATGTGAAATGTGAGGAGGGAGTATCACTGCCAAAATGTATCAATCAAGACCAAACAGTGAATCCTGACCCTTGTGGTTAAGAATGTTTTCCTTATGTAAGGCTAGCAATTAAGCATTGCTGGCTTTATAGCCATATTTCCATTTAATTCTGAGTTGGGGTTTTACTTTCCCAAGCACAGGAGGCATGTCACCAGTCCCCTGCATTAATATCTGGGCAGAATTCCACATCACACAGCAGGTACTCTACGTCTCTGGGTCTGCTGCTGTGAGACAACGAGAAATTAAAGGTTTGGCAAAAAATATTCATGAAAAATTCAGTGCCACTAGTCAATGACTTCAGCTGTGTCAGTTGGAAGAGGCTGTATTTCACTCCAAAATCCTTCCTGTTGCTTTCTTGTAATCCTTATGGAAAATATTGAAAGGCAGGCATGTCTAAATTAATTGTTCTGCAGGCTTTTTTTTCCACTTTCTCTTACTAAAAAGATTTACTTCTCAATAGTCATAAAGATATGAGGGTGCACAATGAAATGATCAGTTGTGTTTGTATCAACTGATTTAAGATTGTTTTATTGTAAAATTTATTGTGAAATGTTTTCCCTTCACAGTGTCAAGAACTGCAATAGAATAATTTCATTGGACTATGCTGGATAATTATTTTTTAAACCTATTTATTAAGAACTGTCACTTTAAAATGTTAGTTTGAAAGCAAACACTGTGGTAACAAGATTTAGATGAAAGCATATGAACAACCCCTATGAGAGGATAAGGCTTTGAGGAGAACTTATTATGGTCCTCCAGTATCTGAAGGGGGCTACAGGAAAGCTGGGGATGGATTTTTAGGGTGTCAGGGAATCATAGGACCAGGGGGGATGGAGCAAAACCAGAAGTGGGTAGATTCAGATTGGGCATCAGGAAGAAATTCTTCCCCGTGAGGGTGGTGAGACACTGGAACAGGTTGCCCAGAGAGGTGGTGGAAGCCTCATCCCTGGAGGTTTTGAAGGCCAGGCCGGATGTGGCTCTGAGCAACCTGATGTAGTGTGAGGTGTCCCTGTCCATGGCAGGGGACTTGGAACTGGATGATCCTTGATTCCAGCACCTCGCTGGGCAACCTGTTCCAGTGTCCCATCACCCTTGTAGTGAAGAACTTCTTCCTAACATTCAATCTGAATCTCCCCTCCTCTAGCTTGGATCCATTCCCCCACTCCTATCATTACCTGACAGTCCCTCCCCAGCTTTCTTGTAGCCCCCTTCTGATACTGGAAGGCCACAAGAAGGTCTCCTCAGAGCCTTCCCTTCTCCAAAGTGAACAACCCCAACTCTCTCAGTCTGTCTCCATAGGAGAGGAACTCCATCCTTGTGGCCCCTCTCTGGACAACTTCCAGCACTTCTCATGACTTGAGGATTTCAAAGCATCAATATTGATGGCAGCTTTCAACCAAAATTCATTTCTACCAGGGAGAAAGTCACAGGGGCAAAGTCTGAGGCCCGAATTAGTGAAACTGTTAACTGTTGTAAAGAAACAATGGCTGGACACATGGCATACAGGGGAAAAATCAGCATAATTTATGGAAAGGGATGTCCTGACTCACAGTCCCATCTGAGCCTTCTGAAAGCTTTATCAAGCATATGGGTAGCTATGACCTCTTTGATCAGGATCAAGTTGTGCTTCCAGCAGGTTTTTGACAGGGTCAGTCACCAAAGACTCTTAAGCAGCCATTAGCTAAAAGTGAAGATCCTTGTACATGGCATTAATTGATT
Source organism: Indicator maculatus (assembly GCA_013399975.1). NCBI lineage: Eukaryota > Metazoa > Chordata > Aves > Piciformes > Indicatoridae > Indicator > Indicator maculatus. The sequence goes on along the minus strand of VXBD01004354.1, from coordinate 177,928 downwards.
AAATGATAGGAACCAGCAGGAAGAAGGAAATAATGAGTTGAAATAATGTGTGTTGTACTGTTCCACAGGGATCTGTTCTAGGGCCAGAACTGCTCAACATACTCTGCAATAAATTGAAAACAGGTTTGAACATCAAGGAGAAGAACTTTGCAAGGGGCATTCAGCACAATACAGTGTCCTTGTTTGAGCCACGAGCTGCCAAGGAGAAAAGGACAAAAGGGTATTTTACCCCCAAGGGTGTAAAAAAGAAAGATACTCACACAGAATTGGAGGTTAGATATGAATCCTATTTATAAATATAGACAGAAATATACACAGTGGTTGGTGTCAAGTGCAAGGGACAATGACTTTTTGGTGGGGCACACTAATAAGACAAGAAACCATAGGTACAAGCTTGAACATAGAAGATTTCACAGTCTCACAGTATATCAGAGGTTGGAAGGGACCTCCAGAGATCATCAGGTCCAACCCCCCTGCCAGAGCAGCATCACTTAGGGTAGTCTGCACAGGAATGCATCCAGGTGGGGTTGGAAAGGCTCCAGAGAAGGAGACTCCACAACCCCCCTGGGCAGCCTCTTCCAGGGCTCTGTCAGCCTCATTCTAAAGGAGTTTCTCCTCCTGTTGAGGTGAAATATTCTATGTTCAAGCTTGAACTCATTGTTCCTTGGCTTACCACTGTGCACCACTGGAAAGAGCCTGGCCCCCTCCACTTGACACCCACCCCTCACATATTGATAGACATTGATCAGATCCCTCTCAGTCTTCTCTTCTCCAGACAAAACAGCCCCAGGGCTCTCAGTCTCTCTTCACAGGGGAGATGCTCAAGTCCCCAAATCATCCTTGTGGCTCTCCCTTGGATTCTCTCCAGCAGGTCTCTGTCTCTCTTGAACTGGGGAGCCCCAAACTGGACACAGGATTGCAGCTCTGGTCTCAGCAGGGCAGAGTAGAGAGGAGACATGAGGAGAAATTTCTTTATAGTGAGGGTGAGAGAGCACTGGAACAGGCTGCCCAGAGAGGTTGTGGAGTCTCTTTCTGTGGAGACTTTCCAAACCCACATGGATGATGGAATGGCTGTGAAATAATGCAAAGCCACACACATGGCAAACCCCAAATTTTACTTTTAAAACCATGAAGTCTGATTGTTGCCATTGGGGATAACAGCCTAATGTAACAGCAGATAACAGGAAAACAGGAGCCCAGAGCTTTACAGTGGTCAAAAAGGCAAACAATGCCTGGTACCATGATTAAATTGTGGTGAATGTGATTAAGCTGCTGTCTGTGTATGCATGGAGCTCTTGCAGCTTAAACACCACACCAAGGTCTGACCTTCAGCCTCAAAAGGTACACCAAAGAAAAGGTGGAAGATATTCAGAGTGGGGCTAGAGGTGCAATCAAAAGTAGAGCAGAACTTCTAGATAAGGAATGATCAAGCAGATAGTGCCACATTTTTCGTCTGGGAAAAGGGACAGTCAAAGGAGAGGTTGATTTAAGTCTTCACATTCATCAGTGGCAAAGAGTGAAGAGGGAAGGAGTGTTTGCTGGGGCTTCCAATGACAGCTGTCTAATGAACTTGTCAGCTAGAATGTTCAAAAGCAAATGAAAAGAGTTGGTTCCTCTCAGAAAATTGTTACCCTGTGAGTCTCCTTGAGGAAAGCCATGGCTCCTAAAAGCCAGGTGATTTCACAGGATAAATGAAGAAAGTCATGAAAACCAGAATCTATTGGAGATCACTAAGCACCTGATGTTTGGAGACTGAGAAAACACACAGGAGAAAAATCATAATATGCTTCTTCATGCTTCTACATTGTCATGGTTGCTTGTTGAAGACATATTTATCCTGAAGGATCCTAGCAGAATAAGCAACAGTTTATGCCAAGTATTTTGAACTTGTTTGTGTTTTGCATTTGTCTTTCATTAATGAGATGAAAATGAAAAGCTGTTTTGCTTAGTCAGTTGGTTCACAGAATCAACCAGGTTGGAAAAGACCTCAGAGATCATCAAGTCCAACCTATTACCTAATCTCTGACACCTCCTGACAACTAAACCATGGCTCCAAGTGCCACAGCCAAGCTTTTTTGAACACCTCCAGGGATGGGGACTCCACCACTTCCCTGGGCAGCATGTCCCAATGGCCAATTACTCTTTCTGGGAAGAACTTTCCCCTCACCTCCAGCCTAAACTTCCCCTGGTGCAGCTTGAGACTGTGTCCTCTTGTTCTGCTGCTGGTTGCCTGGCAGAAGGGACCAACCCCCTGCTGGCTACAATCTCCCTTCAGGTAGTTGTACAGAGCAATGAGGTCTGCCCTGAGCCTCCTCTTCTCCAGGCTAAACACCCCCAGCTCCCTCAGCCTCTCCTCACAGGGCTGTGCTCCAGACCCCTCCCCAGCCTCCTTGCCCTTCTCTGGACACAATCAAGTCTCTCAATGTCCTTCTTAAACTGAGGAGCCCAGAACTGGACACAGGACTCAAGGTGTGGTCTAAGCAGTGCTGATCACAGGCAGGATGACTTCCCTGCTCCTGCTGGCCACACTATTGCTGATGCAGGCCAGGATGCCATTGGCCTTGGCCACCTGGGCACACTGCTGGCTCATGTTCAGCTGCTGTCAACCAGTCCCCCCAGGTCCCTTTCTGCCTTGCTGCTCTCAGCCACTCTGTCCCCAGCCTGTAGCACTGCATGGGGTTGTTGTGGCCAAAGTGCAGAACCCAGCACCTGGACTTTTTAAGTGCCATCCTGTTGGACTCTGCCCATCTGTCCAGCCTGGCAAGTTGACTGAGGGTGCCTTTTGGTTTTAAGGAAGAGATTCAGACCTGAAAATAAGATGAAAAAAACCCCAAACAAACAACAACAAAAAAAGAAAGTATTTGTGCTTTATATTTCTGAGATCAATGTTATCCTTGGAAGCAGCAGAATCATCACTTGTAGGTATTTAGGGTGGTTATTATGGAAATAAAGGCTGAAGTCTCAGCTGCATCAGACTCTTTTCAAATTAACTGAGATAACAGATTGCAAAAAGTTGCCTTCAATCTACATTAATTCTATGCACAAATTCCTATGCTTGCAAGGGGCCTGCACAGCTCTGAGGATGAAACTTTTCTTGATTTTCAGATCCTGTTGGAGACAGCAAAAGGGCATGAAGGGGGTCGAGCTCTGATAAATGACAGCATTCATCAGCTGCTCAGTTCCTTCAGGAAGGAAGTAGCAACCACAGGCTGCAATTAGCAGTCTGAATCTGCAAACTACCTTTAATTGGTCAGTAACCAAGTTTTTTTCCAGTCCAGCGAAGTGAACATAGATTCCCTTGCAGGAAGTCATTAAGTCTGATTTTCACAATCTTTTTCTACAGGAAGAAAATTTCTAAAGACTCAGATGTCCATGAAAAAGAAAAAAAATATCAAGAGATGAGAGAGACTAATAGATTTAAAAAACCTGGGAAATACTAACTTGAATCATAGAATGGCTTAGGTTGAAAGGAATCTTAGACATCATCTGCTGCAACCTTCCCACTATGGGCAGAGAAGCCTCAAAACTAGACTCAGCTGCTAAAAGCCTCATCCAACCTGGCCTTGAAGAGGTCTTTATTCCAAGAAATTCTGGCTGGTAATTCCAAGCCATTGTAAAATGTGTAGACTCAGAAAGTTTCTTAAGCTCTCACCCCGGTAGAAGTTATGCTCATGAGCTATGAAGACGTAGGAAGCACTTGGCATGGAATCTCAGAGGTCTCTTCCAACCTGGTTGATTCTGTGAGTCTGTGATTAGTACTTAGCTGTGTGAGCAGAGTGGGCTGCTGCATAATGAAGCAAGAAGAAAGAGGCATTTGGTAACAGCAGGAAGTGCCAGCTATCAGGACAGCTGCTAACAATGTCCTCTCACAACAGTGCAGCCACACTCATCTGAACTCTGCTTCATGTAGTGAGAATGATGAGAATCAACATGTCTGGAAAATAAGGGCCTGTAATAAAAAGGGCAAGTGCCAGGTCCTACATCTGGGGAGAAATAACAACAGGCACCAGGACAGGTTAGAGGCTGCCCTGCTGGAAAGCAGCTCCACACAGAAAGACCTTGGAGTGCTGGTGGGCAGCAAGTTCTACATGGAACAACAATGTGCTCTGGTGGTCAAGAGAGCCAATGGGATCCTGGGATGGATCAAGAAAGCTGTGTCCAGCAGGGCTGGGGAAGTTCTTCTACCTCTCTACTCTGCCCTG
>VXBD01004354.1:150602-173706 GCA_013399975.1 Indicator maculatus | reverse complement strand
AGGCTGCCCAGGGGGGTTGTGGAGTCTCCTTCTCTGGAGACTTTCCAACTCCACCTGGATGCATTCCTGTGCAGACTACCCTGAGTGATGTTGCTCTGGGAGGGGGGTTGGACCTGATGATCTCTTGTGGTCCCTTCCAACCTCTGATATACTGTGAGACTCTGTGATACCTTCAGACACTGCTTGCTACTGTGTTGGGCAGATCATAGAATCATAGAATCACCTGGTTGGAAAAGACCTGGAGATCATCATACCACTGGCCAAGCTGTCCAGATCCCTCTGCAAAGCCTTCCTACCCTCAAGCAGATGAACACTCCCACCCAATGTGGTGCTGTTTGCATATTTACTGAGGGTGCACTGAATCCCTTCTTCCAGATCATTGATAAAGATGTTAAAGAGAGCTGGCCCCAAAAGTGAGCCCTGGGGACTACCAGTTGTGACCAGCCACCATCTGAATTTAACTCCATTTACCACCACCACTCTTTGGGTGCAGCCATCCAGCAATTTTTTAACCCAGCAAAGAGTGTGTCTGTCCACATAGAGGGCAATGCTGTTGAAGAAAACAAAACAAAACCAAAATGCCCCAAACTCCCACTGTAAAAAGCCCTTAGATACTGCAGAATATCAATATCAAAGTACAAGCACCCAGACAGAACCTGAGACAATCCAAAAGAGGAAGCAAAGAGAAGAATTTTGCTTCGATGACAGCATTTGGTTTTCCTCTTGTTTCCAAACGTGATTCTTTAAGACTCGTGTAGGAGATCAATGGGCTGCTGCATTTGTAAATAATGTGTGGTATAAAAACTTACAATTCAGCTGCATTGTATGATAAGAGTGAAATATGTCTCCAGTGGAGAAAATACAATACTAAAGATCAAAGGAATATCACAGAATCACAGAATGCCAGGGGCTGGAAGGGACCTCGAAAGCTCATCCAGTCCAACCCCCCTGCCAGAGCAGGATCAGCTAGGGCAGGTCACTCAGGAACACATCCAGGTAGGTTTTGAGGGAGACTCCACAGCCCACCTGGGCAGCCTGTTCCAGGGTTCCATCACCCTCACAGCGAAAAAAAAAATTTCTCATATTTCCATGGAACTTTCTCTGCCTCAATTTCTACCCATTGTCCCTTGTGCTGTCATTGAGCATCACCAAGCAGAGCCTGGCTCCATCCTCTCCACTCATCCACTGGACACAATATTCCAGATGTGGCCTCACCAGGGCAGAATAGAGGGGAGGAGAATCTTTTTCCACCTACTAGCCACAGCCCTTCTAATCTACCCCAGAATGGCACTGGCCTTCTTGGCCACCAGAGCACATTGCTGTCTCAAAAAGTCTCATGTTAAGGGTTTCTAAGTGCTTTATTTCCTGCATTCCCTCATGTTGATGAAATACAAAAGAGGTGTTTGGCCTTTTATATCTATATCTATATCTATATCTATATCTATATCTATATCTATATCTATATCTATATCTATATCATATCTCTATCTCTATCTCTATCTGTATCTCTATCTCTATCTTTATCTCTATCTAATCTATATCTAAATCTATATCTATCATCTATATCTGTATCTCTATCTCTATATCATCTATCTATATATTTATATATATATGCCTGTGTCTATATCTATATCACTATGCCTGTATCTATATCTCTATTTCTATATCATCTATATCTATATATGTATCTATATCTCTATCTCTGTCTCTATCTCTATATCATCTATATCTATACCTCTATCTCTGTCTCTATCTATATACCTATACCTGTATCAATATCATCTATATCTGTATCTCTATATCTCTGTATCATCTCTATCCCTATCTCTATCTCTATCTCTATCTCTATCTCTATCTCTATCTCTATCTCTATCTCTATCTCTATCTCTATCTCTATCTCTATCTCTATCTCTATCTCTATCTCTATCTCTATTTCTATATACCTGTATCTATACCTCTATCTCTATACATCTATATCTATAACTATATCTATCTTGGGGGTGCTGGTGGAGGAGAAGCTCAACAGGAGCTGTCAATGTGCACTTGCAGCCCAGAGAGCCAAGCAGAGCCTGGTCTGCATCAGGACAAGTGTGGCCAGCAGGTCAAGGGAGGTGATTCTCCCTCTCTGCTCAGCTCTGCTGAGACCCCACCAGGAGTACTGCATTGAGTTCTGGAACCCCTATTACAAGAGGGGTATGGACATGCTGGAAGGAGTCCAGAAAAGGGCCACCAGGATGAACAGAGGGCTGGAGCACCTCTCCTATGAGGACAGACTGAGAGAGTTGTGGCTGTTCAGTCTGCAGAAGAGAAGGCTCTGAGGTGACTTCCTTGTGGCCTCCCAGGATCTGAAAGGGGCTCCAAGAAAGCTGGGGAGGGACTTTTTAGGATCTCAGGCAGTGATAGGGCTGGGGGGAATGGAATAAAGCTGGAAGTGGGGAGATTCAGACTGGATGTGAGGAAGAAGTTCTTCCCCATGAGAGTGGTGAGAGCCTGGAATGGGTTGTGCAGGGAGGTGGTTGAGGCCCCATCCCTGGAGGTGTTTGCAGCCAGGCTGGATGAGGCTGTGGCCAGCCTGATGTAGTGTGAAGTGTCCCTGCCCATGGCAGGGGGTTGGAACTGGCTGAGCCTTGTGGTCCCTTCCAACCCTGACTGATTCTATGATTCTATATATCTATATATCTATACCTGTATCTATATCTATATAATTTATATCTCTCTATCTCTAAGTGCATACCTATCTATCTATCTATCTATCTATCTATCTATCTATCTATCTATCTATCTATCTATCTATCTATCTATCTAAAGATCCATTTCACTTTTGGGATCCAGTGACCTGCTGCTTCAAGCACAGGCATTTTAGAAATCTCTGTTCAGTTTCATTGAACACCATTGTTAACAAGTGAGAAACCCTTCGACAGAACAAGCTGGAAATGCTGCAATCTTCGTTCACTGGCTGACAGAAGGAGAGCTGAGGGAGAAAGAGCTCAGGAACAGTTTCATCTGCTCCTCAGAAGAGGCTTGCTCCAGAGAAAGGCAGATGGCATTTTCACTGCCCAGGGACAGCTGCTTGAAACGACAGCTGTGTCTCTGCAGGAGTTTTTGCCTGTGTGGGTTGTCCAAGCATGAACCAACACATTGCCTTGCCATATCCACCTCCCTGCTGGACTGATGTTACCCACTCTAAGTGCTACAGTGAGGGTGACTCAAACCACTCCTGAGTTGAATTTGGACCAGTGTCGCCAATGTTACCTGCCCAAAGCTAGCAAATCTTGAAGCTAAATTCTACCTCTCTCATCACAGCAAGATAAATGTTCCTTATGTTGCACCTATAAACCATAGATTGGTTTGCCTGAAGACATTAATTCAACAGACATTCCAATGCAAATTGCTACCAATTCACATTCACTAAAACTTTATTTCTATGTGTTTCACTCCTCTTGTAACTAAGGGAACCTGCACAGTTGTCCCAGACATAAAGAATTGCCTTCAGCTGTTTCCTGGCAAAATTTTTAGCTGAACTTAGCTCCTCTGTAACTACTGCTAAACAGATAAGCAACCCAATGGGCAAAAAGCAGTTCCAAAAAATCTGTTCTGAAAGGTTGGCAGTGGAAGCTGCTGACTGAGGAAGTGTTTTACTTTTTTTTTAAGTGTGGCCCATATTTCTGTGCCTGGATAGGATCTGAGTACTTGCACTCAAAGAATGGGTCCTCATCAATCAAATTTTTGCCCTTTAAATTTTGGGGATCCCTCAAAAGCTACTTCAGCTCTCATAGGAAAAAAGAATCACACACAGAATGACAGAATTATTGAGGCTGGAACAGAGCTCTGAGATCAAGTCCAGCCTATGACCTAACACCACCACTTCCAGCAGACCATGGCACTTGGTGCTACATCCAATCTTGCCTTCAACACCTCCAAGGATGGTGACTCCACCACTTCCCTGAGCAGTCCATGCCAGTCTCTAATTCCCCTTTCCATCAGGATGTGCTTCCTAACATCTAACCTAAACCTCCCCTGGCAGAGCTTCAAGCCATGCCCTCTTATTTTGTCACAATTTATCTGGGAGAGGAGCCAAATCCCTGCCTTACTATGACTTCCCTTCACCTTTTTTGATTCTCCAAGGTTCAGCATGGGAGGTCAGTGAAGATGCAGACTGGCTGCATTCTTGACATCTTTTCAGTCTTATACCCAACCCCATCTTTGCTGGTGAAGGGCCTGAAGAATAAATCTTATGAGTGACTGAAGGAGCTGAGGATGGTTACTTTGAACAAGGGGAGGCTGAAGGGAGACCTCATTGCTCTCTATAGCTACCTGAAAGGAGGTTGTAGAGAGGTTGGTGCTGGTCTCTTCTCACAGGTAATTAGTGATAGAACAAGAGGGAATGGCCTCAAGCTGCAACTAAGCAGGTTTAGGATGGGCATTAGGAAGATTTTTTTCATGGAAAGAGTGGTCAAGCCTTGGAATGTGCTGCCCAGGGAGGTGGTTGAGTCACCAGCCCAGGATGTGTTTCAAGGTCATGTGGATGTGGTGCTTGGGTCTGTGGTTTAAGGGTGAACTTCGTAGAGCAGGGTTGTGGGTTGGACTTGGTGATCGTAAGGATCTTTTCCACCCTGAATGTTTCTGTGATTCTATGTAGTAAGAGGAGAAAGGGAAGGAAAAAAAAATAATTAGAAAGCTGAAAACAAGAGGAGCTTGCTTTTTGAAAGTCAGCCCTCAATGATACATCCACAGTCTATATTCATATTTGCAGAATGACTGCACTCAGAGAATTTTTGAGTGCTGCAGGCAGAGGGAAGCATGTGTGTGCATACCTGGGCTGTCTTTAATTAGTTGTGGGAATAATAAAAGTGAGCCTACAGTGACACAGAGCTAGGTTCTACTGAAGTCTTGGTATTATCACTGCCATTGTCAGGTTTATAGCACAGCCTTTTGTTACTGCAGCTCTGCTGCTCTTTATGTTCAGGCTAGGGAGAAGAAAGCCACAATCAGGTATTTTGTTTTCAAAAGGAACACAGTTAAAGGGCATGCATGCAGGACTACACAGGATTCCTACTTGTTATACACTGTTAAAGCATATGTATTTCAGTTTTAGAGGTTGTTTGGATCATCCTGAACATCAGTTGCATCTTCCCTATTTAAAGATTGGTGAAAGAATTATTGAAGCACTGCTGCTGCACTTAGCTCTCCTATTTTTAGCTGTTTTTTTGCTTTTAGAAGGGATCTTTTCCCTCATTGTTAACAAAGTAATGCAGGATGTATTACCTCCTTGCTGCAGGTTAGCCTGGCTTCGTGTCATGCTTGTGAGTGCCTGTGCTGCACTAATTAAAAACATTGCCATGACAATTGCTATAGAAACATTTAAATTGGCATAATTGCTGACAAATCCCTGCTACTGATCCCAGCAGGGCTTAGTTTGCTCTACACCTGAAGAATCTAAATAGAATATTTTACAGTCAAGAGGACTTTCAAAGATATTTTCTTCTTTTTTTTTTCCCATATGCTAATGTGCTCAGAAGAATAATGTTTTTCATACAGAAATAATTCATTTACCTGGAACTGCTGTAGGATTCTGATACCAGAGTACTGCAAAGAGAGACTGAAGAGGTGCTTTGCTATTTGCTACTACCACAGATTCTTGAACTGTAAAAATTAGGGGAAAAAAACCACAAATGAACAAAAAAACAAATAAATGAACAAAAAAAACCTAATAAACAAAGAAAAAAAAAACAACCCCAAACATTTAGAAGGGCAACAAAGGGTTGTAGGATCTAGAGAGCAGGTCTGTGAGGAGCAGCTAAGGGAATTGGGATTGTTAAGTCTGGAGAAGAGAAGGCTGAGGGGAGACCTCACTGCTCTCCTCAGCTCCCTGAAAGGAGGTTGGAGTGAGGTTGGAGTCAGTTTCTTCTCCCTAATACCAGGTGAGAGAATGAGAGGAAATGGCCTGAAATTGTGGCAAGAGAGATTAAGTTTGAATATGAGGAAAAATTTCTTTGCTGCTAGAGTGGTCAGGCAATTGGGACAGGCTGCCCAGGGAGGTGGTGGAGTCACCATCCCTGGGGGTGTTCCAGAAACTTGTGGGCATGGCACTCTGGGACATGATTTAATGGCCATAGTGGTCTGGATGGTCTTAGAGGTCTTTTCCAACTGCAACAATTCTATGATTCTATGATTTATTGCCTCCACAAAGATCCTCTCATTTGCAAAATGAGAAAATAGGGCAAGTTCTCCCCAGTTTGGTGCCTTAAAATGCCTAATACATCTTAAAAGAAATGTCCAGTGCAGCTAGGGAGAAAACCATTCTCCATTGTTTGACAATGGAAGGAAGTTGAACATTACCCTGAGTGGAAGCAGAAGTGATATGAGAGAGACTGCACAGATAATTTTGATCAGTTATTTAAACTGAACTAGACAAATAACCCTCTCTTTACACCTAATATGTCCAACTACTACAAAAATCAAAAGCAAGAAATCATTAATTTTTATTTTAGGTTTGTTTATTGGTTGGGTTTTGGGGTTGGTTTTTTTTTTTTTTTTTTGGTTGGTAGGGTTTTGGTTGTTTGTTTGTTTTATTTTGCTTTGGTTTGGTTTTTGTTATTTTGGGGTGGGATTTTTTTGCCTTTTTTTTTTTGGTTGTTGTTTTTTTGGTATTTGCAGAAGTAAGTCTTATCCTTCTTGCCTTCTTTACCTTTCTTCTCAGCAGGATACTCCTTCTCTTAATTATCAAGGAAATGAGGAGAGGTCAGCACTACACATACACCCACACATTTTAACCAATCTCTTCTGCCCTGCCTGGGACAAAATCATAGAATCATAGAGTCATAGAATGCACTGGGTTGGAAAGGACCTCTACAAGCCATCTAGTCCAACTTTCCTGCAGTAAGTAGGGACATCCCCAACTAGATCAGGTTGCTCAGAGCCCCATCATGCCTGACCTTGAATGTTTCAAGGCATGGGGCCTCCACAACCTTATTCCAGTGTTCCACCATCCCTCATAGTACCAAACTTTTTCCTGATGTCTGGTCTAATTGTAGCCTGCTCTAGCTTAAAACCACTGCCCCTTGCTACTTGCCTTTGCAAACACTCAAATGAGAACCTAGATTCCTCTGAGAAAAAAAACTTTGTTAAAAACTTGGTGTTTCCACAGAAATAATTTCTTAGAACAGACTCAGAGCATCTGTGCAGAGTGTACTGTGGTCCCTTGAACAGCTGCTCTTACTTTTCCAGGCTACACCAAAATCCTTTGTTTCAGTATTAAAATAAACCTCCTGAGTCTACAAAACACAACTCCTGCTCTGCTTGAACAGTGACCACCTTGAAGTATTTCCTTGAGTCCAAAGTAGAGAGTAGTATAAACATCTCATGCTTTTGAATGAGTATCTGTTGTAGGTTAAGGGAAATGAAGAGCTAATTGGAACAACCAGAAAGAAAAGTCCTCCAGAGGATAGGGAATCCCAGGGGAGAGGCAGAACCGTTTCTGTGAAGAATTTTTTCCTGATATCCAACCTGAACCTCCCCTGGCACAAGTTGAGGCCATTTCCTCTGGTCCTGTAACAAGTTGCATATGAGGAGAGACTGATCCCCACCTCACTTCAACCTTCTTTGAGGTGTTTCCTCAGCCTCCTCTTCTGCAGACTAAGCACATCAGGTTTCCCAAATGTTCCTCATGAGATTTATGTCCAAGGCCCTTCACTAGCTTCATTGCTCTTCTCTGGAGACACTCCAACACCTCAGTGTCCTTCTTGTAGGCAGGGGCCCAAAACTGAACCCAAGATTTGAAGTGTGGCCTGGCCAGTGCTGAGTAGAGAGGGACAATCACACTCCTAGACCAAGAAACTGCAGAAATAAAGCAATCAGGACCTTAATGCCATAAAAAGTAACCATCAGATTTATTGGAACAGTTAAGTAGCAAGATGTCACTCATATACAGAGGAGAAGCAACCAAATCCAAAATTTGACCAGGATGCATATTTGAACAAATTATTATTCAGAATGTGTAGAAGATGAATTTTGGAGATACAGTCCAACAACAACAACAACAAAAATGTTGTAATACAGCTGTGAAAGAGGACACAGCAAGCAAGAGTGTCTCAAGAAAGACAGAAGAGACTCTAAAATCATTGAACATACTTAACAATCTCCCTTTTGAGTAGAGTGCTTTTAAAAGTAGCCCTTGGTGCTGTTTGCTTTCATTTTACAATACCTCAACCAGGATATAACTGACAAAGCCTGAGAAGTGCCCCTGCAACCTGCCTTGGATAGTGCAGTTGGCTAGATTTGAGGATCTGGATGATCATCTCTTGTGCTCTTTATGGGAAGAGTGTGGATCTGCTGGAAGGTAGGAAGACACTTCAGAGAGACCTGGCCAGGCTGGGTGGATGGGCTGAGGCCAGTGGGATGAGGCTTAACAAGACCAAGGGCAGGTTCCTACACTTTGGCCACAATAACCTCATGCAGTGCTACAGACTGGGGGTGAGTGGCTGGAGAGCAGCCTGGCAGAGAGGGACCTGGGACTGCTGGGTGGCAACAGATGAACAGGAGCCAGCAGTGTGCCCAGGGGGCAGGGAAGGTCAATGGCATCTTGGCTTGGATCAGGAATAGTGTGGCCAGCAGCACTAGGGATGGAATTCTGCCCTGTGCTCAGCACTGGGGGGGCTTCACCTCCAGCACTGTGTGCAGCTCTGGGACCCTCACTGCAAGAAAGATCTTGAGGTGCTGGAGTGGGACCAGAGGAGAGCAATGAGACTGGGGAAGGGATGGAGGGAAAGTCTGATGAGGAGAGGCTGAGGGAGCTGGGGGTGTTCAGCCTGGAGAAGAGGAGACTCAGAGGGGACCTTACAACACTCTACAACTACCTGAAGGGAAGCTGTAGCAAGGCGGGGGTCAGGCTCTGCTCCCAGGCAACTTGTGACAAGATGAGAGGGCATGGCCTGAAGCTGCCCCAGGGGAGGTTTAGGTTGGATGTTAGGAAGCACTTCCTGATGGAAAGGGGAATTAGAGACTGGAATGGATTTCCCAGGGAGGTGGTGGAGTCGCTGTCCCTGGAGGTGTTTAAGGAAAGATTGGATGTGGCACTCAGTGCCATGGTCTGGTGGATGTGGTGGTGTTAGGTCATAGGCTGGACTTGATGATTTCAGAGGTCTATTCCAACCTCAATAATTCTGTGATTCTGTTATTAAAAACTACTTTATTTTATATTATACAGGGAATTAAAATAATAAAATTTGGAGATTAAAGATTGGCTGAGGGTTTGGTGTTTTTTTTTCCTTTTGATCTGTATCCAGTCATTTCCAATCAGAAGGCAAGACCATCCTGTACACAACGTGTTTTCCAGTTAATGTCAACATTTACTGGTACTAAATTAGCCACAGGAGAGTTTCCCTTCATCCCTCTGCAGGCAGCAAGAACAAACTGAGCATTAAAAGGGGGAAAACAAGATTTTGAGTATACCTACAGCATTCAAAGAGAAGGCATCCACAAATGCAGGCCAAGATCTAGGTACAGTCACGATTCTATGCAAATACTTAATTTGCTTTGTGCTTTGATTCTTCAATTAAAAGAAGGAACTAAAAGAAGAGTTTGGTTTTTTTTTTTTTTTTCCCTGCAGTATGCCCATGATCTTCTGCATAAATTTGACACCTACAAAATTGTTTTCTTTCTTGGTTTTGAACACGATGTTAGAAAGTGATAAATATTCCGAGCCTTCACTTCTTGCTCAGCTAAAAGTCTGTTTGAAGTTACTAAAATGCTAAGACTTTGATCCTCCTTCAGGATTGCTAGTTAGGATCCTGAGACCATACAGAAAAATCACCATTTTAAGGAAAGCTTCACACAGGGGCACAATTCCATCGATTTAATCATTAAGCTTCTTAGAGTTCAATTATCACAGAATCAGAGAATGCTTTGGGTTGGAAGGGACCTCAAAGATCAGCTTGTTCCAACCCCTACTGCTACTGAATGTTTTCAGTTGAACAGCTTTGGCTCTCAACTGATAAATAATTTTCCTTAAAAGCATCTTATTTCTGAAACATCATTTTATACATTAAAAACAAAACAAAACAAAACAAAACAAAACACCCTCCCTGCCCTCCTCTTAAAGTAAAAAACAAAGTGAAAATAGCTTCTGGTCATGTTGGGTTGTGGGAGAAAGGAGTCTAGGCATGTATGGTTATTTTTTTAAGATTTCAGACTGAAGGTTCCGGCTTCATACTTCAATCACTGTTCATGGGATGGGATTCCCAAGGAGAATTTTGCTGCTGTGCTGTACTCTCTTCCTGTGTAACAGTCAATGGCAGCTTAGCTAGAGATATCCTGAAGCAAAAGCAGCTTTGATAGGAAACTCAGGGTCTGGAAAAGACTGGGAGATCTGTTGTACTGCCAGATAAAGAGGAGGGGGTTAAAAATATTTAATCCTTGGGTTTGGTTAATGTTTATAAACTTCCACAGAAAACATCACTGCAGCTTTCAGGAAACGGAGCAGAGAAGGTTCCACATCAACAGAAGGAAAAGCTTTTTCACTGTGAGGGTGACAGAACTCTGGAACAGGCTGCCCAAAGAAGTAGTGGAGTCTCTTTGGAGACATTCAAAACCTGCCTAGATGTGTTCCTGTGTGACCTACTCTAGGTGATCCTGTTTTGGCAGAGGGGTTGGACTGGATGATCTTCTGAGATCCCTTCCAACTCCTAACATTCATAGAATCACACAACAGTCCAGGCCAGAAGGGACCTCCAAAGGTCATCCACTTCAACCTCCCCACAGTCAGCAGGGACATCCTCAACTAGATCAGGTTGCCCAGGGCTTCATTGAGCCTTACTTTGAATATCTCCAGGGAAGGAGCCCAAACCACCTCTCTAGGCTACTGGTTACAGTGATTCACCAACCTCACAGTAAAGAAATGATTTGTGATACCCAATCTAAATCTGTTCTGCTCTAGTTTGAAGCCATTGCTCCTTGTCCTGTCACTGGATCCCTCTGTAAACAGTCTCTTTCCAGCCTTCCTCTAGGCCTCCTTCAGGTACTGGAAGGCTGCTATTAGGTCTTCCTGGAGCTTCTTTCTCTCCAGGCTGAACACCCCTGGCTCCCTCAGCCTGTCCTCAGAGCAGAGCTGCTCCAACCCCCTGATTATTTTCATGGCCCTCTTCTGGACCTGCTCCATTAGGTCCATGTCCTTCTTATATTGAGGGCTCCAGACCTGCACACAATACTCCAGGTGAGGTCTTACCAGAGCAGAGCAAAGTGGCAGAATCACCTCTCTGGATCTGCTGGCAATGCTTCTTTTGATGCAGCCCAGGGTGTGATTGGCCTTCTGGGCTGCAAGCTGACACTGCCTGCTCATGTCCAGCTTCTAATCCATCAGCACATCCATCAGCACTCCCAATCCTTTTCCACAGGACTGCTTTCTAACATCTCATCCCCCATTCTGTACTGATAGTGAGGATAAACATTCTGTGATTCTGTTATTCTGTGATTTCACATCATGAAAATTCACCTTCATTCACAAGAAGATTAGGGAAAAAAAAATATATTCCAAATGCAAAATTCTGTCCCAAATGGAGAAATTTGTTAACCCCAGTAGGATTCCTATGAACCAAGACTTATCTAACAAGCATCTTTTCTTTCTTGAATAAGGAATTTGTTGAAGGCATTAATAACTTACTTAAAGTTCCATCTTATGAGTTCATTTATGTAGAAAGAGAAGTGGATCCTCTGGACAGCTGGGGATTAGCAAAGGGGAAGGAGGGGTCATACTAATCATGAAAAATCAGGTTTGCAGTCAATTCTGTGCAGATAATAAGATAAAATCAGACTGAGCTGGGAAAGAGAGGTTGCAAGGTTTATATTTTTGCTGGTAGCAAAGTTTTCAGATTCAGAAGTGTCCTCCTCAGACTGTGTTTTAAATTAATGTCTATATACAGTGCAAAGGGATGAAATAGAAGATAAATGACACATTAACTGCACTTAAAGCTCTCTGAGTAATGTTGATGGTTATGTGCAACTTCCATTGAGTTATTGTTGTGATCACTAAGCTGTTGATATTCCTGTTGCACTAAGGCCATGGCCTTCAGGAAACAAAAACTTTGCAATTTACTCAAACGCTTCTCTCCATCCCCCAGGTCCTTCGTAGAAGAAGAATATAACATTTGAACCATTTGTCCTGGTGAATTGTTGGAGGAGTGGAGGCTAACAGCACCTCTGCAAACAATGAGGACTTCCTGCTTGTCATCAGTGTTACTTTGGAGCTGCATGTTCCATGCAATTCATACAGTTCCATCCCCCAAAAGGACTAACAAGCACTCAGATGGTGAAGGGGTAAGAGGATTGTCAGAGCATGACGGAAAAACACTGCGCCGCACCAAGCGGGGCTGGATGTGGAATCAATTTTTCTTGCTGGAGGAGTACACAGGTCCAGATACTCAATATGTGGGCAAGGTAAGTAAGCCTTGTGTTTAAAGGATTCTTTAGAGGTGATGCAATTGACCCCCTGGGTGTTATCCCTCCTTCTCCACAGCTGTCTTGCTTTTCGTGCAGCCCTGGTAGCAGTTTCTCATTTGAGTAAGACAATGCATGCCATGGACCAGCTGAGGCTTCTGTGGTTGTTCAGGTATGGAGGAAATTAAGTAGTTTAGTGAAGAAAAAACAAAACAAAACAAAGCAAAAACAAACAAACAAAAAAAAAAAAGAAGAAATTGTTCATAGAAACAGAATTGTCATGGTTGGAAGGGACCTCAAGGATCATCCAGTTCCAACCCCACACCTCACACCACAGCAGGTTGCTCAGAGCCACGTCCAGCCTGGCTGCAAAAACTTCCAGGGATGAGGCTTCCACCACCTCCCTGGGCAACCTGTTCCAGTGTCTCATCAACCTCATGGTGAAGAACTTCTTCCTAATATCCAATCTGAATCTACCCATTTCTAGTTTTACTCTATTCCCCTTGTCCCATCACTACCCAACATCCTAAAAATCCTCTTTTAGGCTTTCTTTCAGGTACTGGAAGGCCACAATAAGTTCTCCTTGGAGCGTTCTCTTCTCCAGACTGAACAGCCCCAACTCTCTCAGTCTGTCTCCATAGGATAGTTCAGACTAAAGGGTTCCAATTTCTTCTTGCATGTGCCCATGCAAATTTTATCACTGAACCAATTCCAGTTTTCAACTGGGAAACACAGATAAGGCAATAGGGAAGTTATGACTTCATCCACCTACCTCGTGGCATTTGCCAGTATCCTGGGATACATACTTAAGTTAAATATATAAATCTCTTTATTAATAACAAAATGCTGGGTTTTGTACTATTCCAAGTGTGAGCAAAGTGAGGACAAAAAAAAAAATATATTTATTTTTCATCATTTCTGCAATAAACTGAGGTCTTTACTTAATGGCTTGAAAGACTTTCCACTCTTTGAGACTTATCTACATCATCCATTGCCACCAACACCCTCTCTGAATGACAGCCATTTGCAGCCCTACCTTTTCTGCTAACACCACAGCCCAAAAAGATTTTGAGCCCTTTGTGGTGTCTCACCATCTGCAGACCTGGTTTCTGGTCTGGTATATCCAAATAATCTCTGCAGAGACCAAGAATACACAGAGCAACCACCTAAAATGACTTACAAATGGAGGAAATGTTGATCTTGATATCTTTAGTTAACAAATGTCCTCTCCAGCCTCCATTATTCACCCACAGTGTTGTCAATAGCTAGGATTGTCAGGGAGCTCTCTTGCTTTTTGGTGCCTATTCACCAAATGGATTGGGACCACTTCCATCAAAAGACCCCATGGTGGTTTTGAACATTTTCAAGTATCTGTGGTCAGAGTAAGATATTGGTGATTGTCCCCTGGTACTCAGTGCTGGTGAGGCCACACCTTGGGTACTGTGTTCAGTTTTGGGCACCTCAATCCAAGAGAGATGTGGAGGTGCTGGAGTGAGTGCAGAGGAGGGCAAGGGAGCTGGGGAAGGGCCTGGAGGATAAATCTGATGGAGAGCAACTGAAGGAGCTGGGGATGGTTAGATTGGGAAAGAGGAGGCTGAGGGGAGACCTCATTGCTCTCTACAATCACCTGAAAGAAAGATGTAGAGAGGTTGGTGCTGGTCTCTTCTCACAGATAATTAGTGATAGAACAAGAGGAAATGGCCTCAAGCTGTGGCTGGGTAGGTTTAGACTGGACAGAAGGAAGAATTTTTCCATGAAAAGAGTGGTCAGGGATTGGAATGTGCTGGGCAGGGAGGTGGTTGAGTCCCCAAGCCTGGCTGTGTTTCAAGGTTGTTTGGATGTGGTGCTTGGGGCTGAGGTTTAGGGGTGACCCTTGTAGAGTAGGATTAATGGTTGGACTTGGTGATCCTGAGGGTCTTTTCCCAACCTGAATGTTTCTGTGATTCTGTGAAGTATTATTACCAGGAAACTATGGAAATCACCTCTCTTTGCTGAGAAACAAATGTCAAAAAAGCAAAACACGGTAATCCTGAACTTGATTCTGACCTCTTTTTGCCAACACTGCACCCATGTAATTGTGTGTCCAGTGAAATGAATTTTTTCTTGAAGTAGAGGAAAGAGAGCCTGTTGCTAGGTCTGCTTATCAGTGTTTAAAATACAAAGGTTTAGTTGTAGACAAAGGGAACTCCAAAACAGAGTGAACTAACAGCTTGAAGAGATTTCTAAAAGAAGAAAAAAATAATTGCTTGGAAGTATTTTTTAAGTAAACTTGTAATAAAGACATCCAAAAAGGCACCCAATAATATAGATGTCCATAGCTGTAAGTTCCACCTAGAATCACAGAAATATTTTCTTTATTCATTTATTTAAACAGAAAGCTGCCATGGGTTGGGGAGCAGTAAATATGAAACAGAAGAGTTAATTCCCGTTTCAGCCTTGCTGCTATAGATGAATGGGCTCTAAACCATCTATGCCATTCTAAAACTTCCATCAAGACTGTCAGCACCGTCTCTGCTTCACACCAGCAATGTCTGTGTGGTGTATTACAGCAGATCCAAACTTTCCCTGCAGTTATTCCAAACTTAGAAAAATCCTTGGGACCTTATCACCACAGAGCTAAGTCTAAAGGAGGAAAACAAATGGCTCAACAGTAGATGGGTCTAGGATGATTACCAGTTCCTTACAATTCAGATAACATCTTGAGATTTTTTTCACATTTCACTGCAAAATGTTGTTGAGAAGCTCTGACAGAGAGGTCAGCATTACAGATGGAAATCACCCCAAACGCTGCCCTGTGCTCCAAAGAGGTGGAGTTGTACCGAAGCAATAAACTCCATGTGGTTGCATTAACTTTAGAACAGTTTAGTGGCATAACAAAATGCTCAGTCAGACGGACCTGGGGGTGCTCATGGACAAACCACTGAAGAGGAGCCAGCAGTGTGCACAGGTGGCCAAGAAAGCCAAAGGTATCCTGGCTGGGATCAGCAATGCTGTGTCCAGAGGGAGCAGGGAGGGGATTGTGCCCTGGGACTCAGCTCTGGGGGGGCCACACCTCGAGTGTTATGCTCAGTTTGGGCACCTCAGTACAAGAGAGATGTGGAGGTGCTGGAGCCAGGGCAGAGGAGGGCAAGGAAGCTGGGAAGGGCCTCGAGAATAAATCTGATGAAAAGCAACTGAAGGAGCTGAGGATGGTTAGATTGGGAAAGAAGAGGCTGCGGGGAAACCTCATTGCTCTCCACAACTACCTGAAAGGAGGTTGTGGAGAGGTTGGTGCTGGTCTCTTCTCACAGGTAATTAGTGATAGAACAAGAGGGAATGGCCTCAAGCTAGGACTGGGTAGGTTTAGACTGGACAGTAGGAAATTTTTTTTTTCCAGCAAAAGTGGTCAGGGATTGGAATGTGCTGCCCAGGGAGGTGGTTGAATCATTAACCCTGGATGTATTTAAAGGTGTTTTGGATGTGGTGCTTAGGGTTATGGTTTAGGGGTGACCCTTGTAGAGTAGGATTAATGGTTGGACTTGGTGATACTGAGGGTCTTTTCCAACCTGAATGTTTCTGTGCTCCTGGGATATAAAACCATAACAAATCCATCTGAGTTAGCTCAGATTTTCCTAGGTACCCATGGCATGCAGAACCAAGAGGGAGCTACCACAACAAGAAGTGAACTAAGAAACTTCCTTTTTTGTTTGCTTGGTTTGTTTTGTATTTTTTGAAGAGAAAGTAACAACTTTCTTTTGACCAATGTTATTCTGAGCAGGACTTGCATCTCAGGCTTAGCATTCTCCTGCTCAAAGCAATGGTAATTAGCAAACTGGTATGTGTGAAGAGAGAGCACTTTCATTCCAACCCATGAGGATTAGTTCATAGCAAGTACTCTTATCCAGTCCCTCTTTAATATGGATATGCAGAGGCAGATGTATTACTGGAGTGGAATAACAAATGTTGGACTAATATTTAAATAAACTGAACTACCAAACTGGATCAGAAAGCAGACTTCTAAAGGACCATTGCCTTGGTGATATAAAAACTTTACACACTCTAGTTCCATTTTCAAACTCCAATTTGCTAGGTCACTGTGCTTTCTTTTTGTTTCCTCTGCTGCTGCTTTATTTTGCTATGAGTGCATTCAGTTGTCGGCAGTGGGGTAGGACCACTTGGCATGCCATAAAGGGGTAAAGTTTATTTACTAGGAAGGCTGAGAGAGCTATCCTGTGACATCCACACACCTCTCACTCCCACCCCTCAGCCCCTCAGCCCCTCAGCCCCTCAGCAGTAGGGACACAGGGGAACTGGAGCTTTGACACTGGAATGTCCAAGGCCTGGCTGGTGGTCCAGCCCCTATGGAGCATCTTCTACCTTGTGCTCAGACCCCACTCAATGTCAGAGATCTCTGAAGGGAGGTTGTTTTACCTCCTATCTGTGGTGTCATTGACTTAAGGTTGGAGCACCTCTCCTATGGAGACAGACTGAGAGAGCTGGGGGTGTTCAGAGGAGAAGGCTCTGAGAAGAGCTTCTTGTGGCCTTCCAGTGTCTGAAGGGGGCTACAAGAGAGCTGGGGGGGAACTTTTTAAGATGTTGAGTAGTGATAGGATTAGGGGGAATAAAGCAAAATTAGAAATGGGTAGATTCACATTTCATGTTAGGAAGAAATTCTTCCCCATGGGGGTGGTGAGACACTGGAACAGGTTGCCCAGGGAAGTGGTGGAAGCCTCATCCCTCCAGGCTGGATGTGGCTCTGAGAAGCTAGAGCTAGTATGAGGTGTCCCTGCCCATGGCAGGGAGGTTGGAACTGGATGATCCTTGAGGTCCCTTCCCACCCTGACAATTCTGTGATTCTATGATTTTTAAAATTAGAGTGTTGGCAGCTAACCAAACAACTTTGAGTTTTTGTCTTTCTTAATACCTAAGCCCCAATAGCAGTTGTTTACTGGGGTTACTCTCATCCTCTGGTCTTCCCAAACATCTTTGAAGACTTGAAAGTAGTTAACAGCTCCATCACCTTTGGTTTTTTTTTGTTTCTTTCCTGCACACAGCAGATTAATCTGAGTCTTGAGAGCTGGTGGATGCAGTAATTTCTCTCATCCATCTGAGTGGTGCTTGTGAGTAGGCTTCACATTGTGACAAGAAGGGACTAAAAAAAGGTCTGATGTAAGATAGATGAAAAAATCCAGCTCCACGTAAACCTGCTGCATGGCTTCCAGCCTGCTAATGAAGGTGTAATATAATATATATGCCATGTGGATTTATTTTCCCACCTTTTATTTAATAGAATTGGGTAGCATTTCCTTGTAAATACAGACTGAAAATTTAATAATGCCTGGAAATATCATTTCCCTGTACTTTGCTGACTGCCTTTAGTCAGTCCAGGCTCCCTCTTTATATGCAAAGCAGCAGAGAGGTTGGAAAATGATACCAGTGAAGCCCTCCCTCCATTAGTCTTACCCCAGTCCCTCCATATCCTCTCAATGTGTTTCCTTAGGCATTCTTAGCCTCTACTTTAAGCAGTTTGGGAAGAAGAAGAAACTTGTGGCCCAAATGAAGGACCACAAGGATGGCTCTTGACAACACTGCAGTGCCAGACTCTGTAGTAACCTTAGTTTCTCCATCCTGAGGCATAATGTTCTCCCTTGCCTCAATACACAGTTTTTGAATTAATTATCTCATATTGTCTTCTTTATGTATTCAATTTTATCTTAATCTTGCTTTTAGAGGATGTGGGAGGACTGACTTTTTCACTTGTGCCTTCAGGCAATTTATGCAATTAATCCATAAGGATTAATTATTTAGAGCATTTGTTCTTTTCCCTTTTCAGAGTCAGTTTGAAAACTACCTGTTAGCATGAGAGAAGATACAAGTGCCCTGCCCTTCAAGTGTGCCCTCCACTTTTCTCTTTGGAAATACCTCTGCTCTTAAATGCTGCCAAACCTAGCATGGTTTTTAGATGTCTTTTAACTTAGCAGTATGATAAGTTTCCAAAACAAAAATAAAGTAACCAGCAAAACCACAAGCAGTCATATTTCCACTTTAAGAAGTATAAATCATCTAGGGCAAGGTATCATCACATTCACAGATCCATAGATTATTGGAGTAATAGAATGTTTTGGGTTGGAAGGGACCTTGAAGATCACAGAAACATTCAGGTTGGAAAAGACCCTCAGGATCACCAAGTCCAAGCAATAACCCTGCTCTACAAGGGTCACCCCTAAGCCATAGACCCCAAACACCACATCCAAACCACCTTGAAACACATCTAGGGTTGGTTACTCAAGCACCTCACTGGGCAGCACATTCCAATCCTTGACCACTCCTTCCATGAAAAAAATATTTCCTACTGTACAGTCTAAACCTACCCAGTCCTAGCTTGAGGCCATTCCATCTTGTTCTATCACTAATTACCTGGGAGAAGAGACCAGCACCAACCTCTCCACAATCTCCTTTCAGGTGGTTATAAAGAGCAATGAGGTCTCCCCTCAGGCTCCTAGATCATCTAGATTCAACTCCCCTTCCACCAGCCCAGGTTGCTCCAGGCCTCATCCAGCCTGACCTTGAACACCCCCAGGGAGGGGACACCCACAAACCTCCTTGGACAACCTGGTGCAGCATCTCACCACCCTTACTGCAAAGAATTTCTTCCTAATATCAAGTTCTTAACATTCTTATCATGTTCTGCCTAACATGAACTATTATCCCAAAGCTATCTTTCAAAACACAGCTTTTGAAGATGGCTCTCTAACATATTTTCATTAGGATCTCTGCTTTTAAGGTAAAATCAGTAATTTAAGATTGAATAAATAAAGAAAATTTAGTGAGACCTTCTCCTTTTGTCTTGCTTCTTTTAAAGCTCAAGTTTTTCCTTGCCTTTGAATGAATGCTGCAGAAATAATGGTGTCTAAAAACAGAAAGGGAAAAGAGAAAAGCATCAGGAAAGAAAAGATCAAAGCTATAAGAAAAAAGGATCTGGCCAATATTTTAAAAAACAAGGAATGAAAAACCTGTTTGATTCCAAAATTAACAAACTCATACATTAAGGCATTCTTTAGTTAGCACATTTCATCAGCAGATATTTGATCCAGTTTCCAAGCAGCCACATCTCTAGGCATACCAATCTCCAAGATAAAACAAAAATGAAACCAGGCACACCAAGGTAAAAACAACCAAACAAATAAAAGTTTAAAAATGTCAGAAGAGATCACTGAACAGAGAATGTTAAGCTTGGAAGGGACCTTGAAAGCTCATCCAGTCCACATTCCCCCTGCCAGAGCAGCATCACCCAGAGCACATCACACAGGAACACATCCAGGTGGGCTTGGAATACCTCCAGAGAGGGACACTCCACAACCCCCCTGGGCAGTTTCCTCCAGTGTTGCGTCACCCTCACAAGGAAAACATTTTTCCTCCTGTTTCCATAGAACTTCCTATGCTTCAACTTCCACCACTGTCCCTTGTGTTGTCATTGGGCATCACCCAGCAGAGCCTGGCTCCAGCCTCTGGGCACTCACCCTGCACATCTTTATCAACATGAATGAGGTCAACTCTCAGTCTCCTTTTCTCCAAGCTAAATATCCCTCAACTCCCTCAAACTCTCCTTGTAATGAAGATGTTGCTCTTCCTTAACCACCTTTGTGGCTCTGTGCTGGACTGTCCTTGTCTCCAGATACAGACATGACAACTACAAATAGCAGTGAAGAGCCACAGCTTTACTTGCTTAAAGAGAATTTATTTTCTGAAGGCTTCTGATGTAAAACTTAAAGAAAAAAAAATGATGGAAGTAAAATGTTTTGTTGTCAGAAAATAGTAAAAAAAAAAAAAAGAGAAAAAAGAGAAAAAAAAAGGTTTTCAAAATTTCATTGCTACTTCAAAAAGAAGGATGGGGGCTCAGGGAAGGAAGTGGTACAAGACAAATGCTACCAAATAGAATAGGACAAGTTTTCTTCTGGAGGAAGGATAGCAGCTCATTTTTGGCAACCTAAAGTTGTTTTAACTGAAATTTCAAATATATTACCTACCCAAGTATAAACAACTTAAATATGATATACCTTGGATGCTGCATCACAATGATGAGGGGATTTAATAAATGTCTGTAAATACCTGAGGACTGGGGGTCAGGAAGGAAGGGACAGCTTCTGCTCACTTGTGTCCTCTGATAGGACAAAGGACAATGTATGTGAACTCCAGCACAGGAGGTTCCACCTCAACATGAGGAGGAACTTCTTCTCTGTGAGGGTGACAGAGCACTGGAACAGACTCCCCAGAGAGGTTGTGGAGTCTCCTTCTCTGGACACTTTCCAGACCCATCTGGATGTGTTCCTGTGTGACCTGTGCTGGATTCCATGGTCCTCCTCTGGCAGTGGGGTTGGACTGGAAGATTTCCAGATGTCCCTTCCAACCCCTGACATCCTGTGATCCTAAACTGGAATTCTGCAATCAAATTTGGACTTCATGTTTTTACAAAACAACGCCTGAGAACTACTGCAGTAGTCAGAGGCTTCAAATACAGGAACAACAAGAGTGAGCTGACATTGTTTGGCACAGACAGAGCAGCTGTCATGAGATCTGACAGCTTCTGTTTCTTCAGCTGCACGAAAGGCTGCTAAAGAAAAGAATCTCAGTTTCTTGTCCTGTTCGGGGCAAGAAGTTGGGTTCATGCTGTCACAAGGGTGATTTGCATTCAACATCAAGGGAAAGGTTTGGGTTGTAAATGCAGTTAATGTGGTAAAGCACTAGGTAAAGATCACCCAGAGAGGCAGGATTAGCTTGAGACTGGAGGTTTTTCATGATAACCTAAGTAAACATTTGCCACAAAGTTCACACTGATCCCACCTGAAGGCAGGAGGATGGTACAGATTATCTCTTTTGGTCTCTGCCTGTTTAGGTTTCAAGGACTCTGTGTGTGTGTGATTTTTTTTTCCTTCAATTCAAATGTTAAATCAGCTAAACTGCCTGTCAAAAACAAGCACAAACCCAACACATAAACCAAGAATAAATCCAAAGACATGAGAAATGAGAAAACCCTCAAAATGTGTATTCCAAACTTTTTCCATTCCCTTTTCCACATTCTCTTTTTTGTCTTCTCCTTTGCTTTCTTGAGACAGAACCTCAAGTATGCAATGATTTCCAAGATAAAAAAAAAAGCAGAAAGCTGTCAACCGTGCCTTTACAAAGCCTTTGTCTTTCATGGAAAAAGGAGAATTTGAAAGATAATTTTTGAGAATTGAACATAACTGACATCTTCATCCAGAGCATAATTCCAGGCAGTTTAAAAATTGCTCAGCAACTTTTAAAGCCAATATGAGACAAATCAATAAAGGCAAGACAATAATAATTTCCTTATTCTTTTCCCTCTTCACTTTCTCCCGTCATGGTTCCCCTCTCAAGTGTGGAAAAAAATTACACTCACTCAGAAAAGGTTCCTGTTTGGAGTCTAGTTGATTGCTCACTATGATGTTTTCTTTTACTTAGCCACAGCTCCCTTTTTCCCGAGGGTCTTCCGAGTGTGTTCAGAGTACCCAAGGAGTGTGCCAGGTCTCAGAACTCCATAGTGGAGGCTTCTCCTGTGGACCTTGCTGGGACTGAGGGTGTTGAAAAGCTAATGAAAAGCAAGGCTTGAAGTAAAACCAAGAAAAAAAGAGGGCATGGAGGATGGAGTTCTCTTCTGTCTCCAGTGGTAACTTCCAGTTGCCATTTAAAATATCATTTTTCATTTTAAGAAAAAACCTGGCTTTTCAAAGTCCTTATGCCAAAAAAAAAAATACCTAAGAAAGTCTGCCTCAAAGACCTGGCTGGTTGAGGAACCTGCCACAATAGGTACTTGGTATTCATGGAGGAGTCCTGTCTTCTTATTACAGCTTCCCAGACTGGTATTTCTCAGCCTTGAAGCTTGGAGTCTGTAGGAAGAGATTAGACTAGTGGCAGGCTGCAGACCTATCATTATCTGTTATCAGGCAATCATTCCTTGTGCATGAAAAGGTGGGATGATGGTGAAGAAAAAAATGCATTTCACAAGATTCCTTTCATGTTGTTGTGTATTTATGACACTGATCACATTTTGGGAGCGGGTCTGGAGGGAAGGAGTGTTTGGAGTATATTTTGGTTTAATGG
Organism: Indicator maculatus; assembly: GCA_013399975.1. Taxonomy (NCBI): domain Eukaryota; kingdom Metazoa; phylum Chordata; class Aves; order Piciformes; family Indicatoridae; genus Indicator; species Indicator maculatus. The sequence goes on along the minus strand of VXBD01004354.1, from coordinate 151,179 downwards.
TACCTGCCAGTCTGGTGATAAAAAGAGTGCAAAACCCATCTGAACAAATCAATATGTGGCTTAGAAAGGGCAATTTGACTGCATCAGAGGGTGGTATTGTGCAACACCTTGTCTGTCAGAGAAAGGTTTATGAATAGTCACCCTGAAGAGAAACAGAGGAGCTGTCAACAAGCAACTGTCATGAGCAACAAGTCTTCCTGTACGTGCCTCATACATCAAATCCTGCTCATTGCAGGAATCACTACGTGTTCCAGCCTTCTAGAAAGTGAAAAATATCTCAGTTTAGCCAATGTGATCACTCACTTTAACACCCTGCTGAATAGCTAACAAAAGAAGAGGCTGTGATCTCTTATCAGCTATAGAAACACAGAGCTATGGTCGAATGCTTGCTGGAGCAACACAAACACTCTGGGCTAAGTTCTGCAGTTTCTTATATGAATCTATGGTCAAGAAGCTCTGCTGAAATCTCTCTTTCCTGTTTTTGCACAGCAGAGTGTAATAAGAAGGCTGAGAAAGCATTCTGGCAGCAAGAACATTTCAGAAGTTACTCTCATGATAAGTCCTCCTCTCTCCTCTC
>VXBD01004354.1:115179-150485 GCA_013399975.1 Indicator maculatus | reverse complement strand
CTCTCCTCTCCTCTCCTCTCCTCTCCTCTCCTCTCCATTTCAGATGGAATCCATGGCACCATTTCTGTCAAACTGGGAATGTGAGGAAAAGACAAACAGGTTGATAATAAATGAGGTTTAGCCTTAACTGAAGGCAAATTGGTTTTATGTATTTCCTCGTTTCCATAGAGGGACTCTAAGGAGAAATTAAATCAGTTCCCTTCTAAGTTGTAGAATCATAGAATGGTCTGGGTTGGAAAGGACCTACAAAGGTCATCCAGTCCAACTCCCTCTGCAGTAAGCAGAACTCTTCATGAAATCTCAAAGAGATCTTTGGAATGATTGGTTCAGCTATAGGAATAAAGTTTTTGACCAAATTCTTGCCACACACACACACAACCTCCCCCCCCCCAAAAAAAAACAACCACAAGCAAACACTCAAAAAAGTGATTGAATGTTTGCTTCATTTACCATTGTTTTATTTTTTCACTGCTTCAATTTCTTTTTTGAAATGTAATTGCCAACACTTTGCTAATGAAGCTTTTCTTCAGAACATGTCTGTATATGAGAAGCTCCCACATGATATTAATTAAAAAAAAAAAAAAAAAGATCTGGAATGTCATGAAAACAGCTGTGAATCAGCCATTTTAATGGAAAGCAGGGCTTGGAAGTCTTGGATTGAATCAGATACCAGAGCACCCTCTGAAAAGAAGAAAAGAACACAACTAAATATTTAATAGCTACCTACCTGATCAACAATGCTTGAATGATGTGGGATATAAATGATTCCTTTCACTTTTCCTAATGCACAGAAAGGACAAACACAGAAGTATTAAATGGGCCATGAGGATGATCAGAGGGCTGGAAATGATCTGCTATGGAGACAGACTGAGAGAGTTGGGGCTGTTAGTCTGGAGAGGAAAAGGCTCCCAAGAGACCTCATTGTGGCCTTCCAATATCTGAAGGGGTCTACAAAAAAAGCTGGGGAGGAACTTGTTAGGATATTAGGTACTGATAGGGCCAGGGGGAATGGAGCAAAAACAGAAATGGGTAGATTCAGATTGGGTGTTAGGAAGAAATTCTTCCCCATGAGGGTGGTGAGAGACTGGCAGAGGTTGCCCAGGGAGGTGGTGGAAGCCTCATCCCTGGAGGTTTTTGCAGCCAGGCTGGATGCAGCTCTGAGCAACCTGCTGTAGTGTGAGGTGTCCCTGCCCATGGCAGGGGGGTTGGAATTGGATGATCCTTGAGGTCCCTTCCAACCCTGACAATTCTGTGATTCTATATTGAGAACAAATTTGATTCTACTAAAGAAAAAAAAAAAAGAAACAAGTTTTGGTTTAAAACTTCTGTGCATCTTAAGTGAAATTAGCACTGCTATATCACACGGTTAAAAATGCTGCAATTACTGATGTAAGCTTTAAAACTGGAGTTTTTCTGCTAAGTCTGTCTTACAGGGCCTGTGGAAGTTAGCACTTTTCTTCCTTTTTAATAAGCATTTTTAATAGCAGCCCCGTGGGGAGGGACCTGGTAGTCCTGGTGGATAACAAGTTCTGCATGGGACAGCAAGGTGCCCTTGTGGCCAAGAAGGCCAATGGGATCCCGGGGTGTGTTAAGAAGAGTGTGTCCAGCAGATCCAGGGAGGTTCTCCTTCCCCTCTACTCTGCCCTGGTCAGACCTCATCTTGAGTAGTGTGCTCAGTTTTGGGCTCCCCAGTTTAGGAGGGGCAGGACCTGCTGGAGAGGGTCCTGTGGAGGGCTATGAGGATGATTAGGGGACTGGAGCACTGCCTGGGGAGGAGAGGCTGAGGGACCTGGGGCTTTTTAATCTGGAAAAGAGAAGGCTGAGAGGGGATTTAATAAATATTTATAAATCTCTGAGTGCTGGGGGTCAGGAGGGAAGGAGGGAACAGTCTCTGCTCACTTGCTCCCTGTGATAGGACAAGGAGCAATGGATGGAAGCTGCAGCACAGGAGGTTCCACCTCAACACAAGGGGAAACTTCTTTCCTGTAAGGGTGACAGAGCACTGGAACAGGATGCCCAGAGAGGTTGTGGAGTCTCCTTCTCTGGAGACTTTCAAGGCCCATCTGGATGTGTTCCTGTGTGACCTGTGCTAAATTGCATGGTCCTGCTCTGGCTAGGGATTGGGCTTGATGATCTCTTTGGGTCCCTTCCAACCCCTGATGTCCTGTGATCCTATGATCCTGGCATTTGTGATGAATAAACACTGTTAAATACCAGGAGATAAGAGAGCATTAAATTTTTGAATACAACTGGGTCAGGTAGCTGACTGATAGGACTGAATTAGCAAATGAAAAGCAAACCCAAGAAAGTGTTTGCTCTCCTTGTCTCTCTACCCAGCAGTGCAGCATTTGCACTTAAAATGCTGAGATTGCTGATATTTTGCATCAATAATTTAAAGAAAGGAAAATATTTACTCCATGCTCTGTGTAATACCACTGGCTCCCCAGTTCAAGAGAGACAGAGACCTGCTGGAGAGAATCCAACAGAGAGCCATGAGGATGATTAGGGGAGTTGAGCATCTCCCCTGTGAATATTTAATTTATCAGTTTCCAAAACAGGCTCTGAGGAAAACTACATCTTTTAAAATTGTGATTTGAAGCCTTGTGGTAGAGATCATTCTTGATCAATAAGCATGGAACTCAAAACCATCCTCATGAGTTTGGCTGGAAACTTGTTCTTTTCAAAGTGAATGGGTTTTAAGGATAATAAATAACTTTAAATATTTCTGGGAATAACACATAATTGAATAGCTTAGGAAAATAAAAAACACATTTTGAGATCTTCCTTGGAGTTAGGAGGCCAGCAGGAAAGATATTTTAAGGATAGTAAAATTAAAATGTTTTAAGGATAGTAGTAATACTTTTAAAGGTGAATGTGCTTTGAGTGTGGCAAATAGCTTAAAATACTTGAAATATTTCTGGGTTTAACATATAGGTGAATAGCTTAGGAAAAAAAAAAGCACATTTTGAGATTTTCCTTGGAGTTAGGACGTCAGCAGGAAAGATATTTTAAGGACAGTAAAATTAAAATATGTTTTAAAGATAGTAGTAATACTTTTAAAGGTGAATATGCTTTGAGGGTGGTAAATAGCTTAAAATATTTGAAATATTTCTGAGTTTAGCATATAGTTGAATAGCTTAGGAAAAATGTATATTTGGAGATCTCCTTCCTTTGAGTCAGGAGGCCAGCAGGAAAGATCCTTTAAGGACAGTGAAAATAAAATATACTGTAAAGATGGTAAAAGATATTTAAGGTAAATATGCTTTGAGGATGGTAAATAAGTTATAATACTTTAAATATTTCTGGAAATAACATTGTTGAATAGCTCAGGAAAAAAAATGCACATTTGGAGATCTCCTTCTTTTGAGTCAGGAGGCCAGCAGCAAAGATCTTCTAAGGACATTAAAAGTAAAATATACTTTAAGGAGAGTAAAATGCACTTAAGGGTAAATAACTTACAATATTTTAAATGTGCCTGGAAACAGCATAGTTGAACAGCTTAGGGAAAATGCACATTTTGAGATCTTCTTTTGAACAACCAAGCCAGCAGTCTTTGTTTTGTTTGTTTGTTTCTTTGGTGCTGCAAACCTGGAAGCATGTTGGTGTATTTCAGGCCAAAAAAGACTCCCTAATCATCTTGCCTGCCATCTTGACATCTTGTATGACTCTCTGAAACACATTATCTTGACCTATCTAGAAGTGCATGCAGATGTATTTACATATGCAGATAAAAATTGTGATTGCAGCAGGTGAAATAATTCCTGTTCTGATTTATTCTCCAGATCATTATGGAGCTGTTACACAGCTGGAAACTGTGTAACATTGGTCAGCATCATTTCAGCCAGGACTTCTCCAAAGCTAGGGCAATGGGTGACTAGATGTCCTAGTTTTGAGCCATGAGCTGCCCGGGGCAAAAAGACAGAAAAGTCCTAGAATCACAGAATCATAGAATAAACCAGGTTGGAAGAGACCTCCAGGATCATCCAGTTCAACCTATCCCCCAGCCCTGTCCAATCAACCAGACCATGGCACTAAGAGCCTCAATCCAGGCTTTTCTTGAACATCTCCAGGCATGGTGACTCTACCACCCCCCTGGGCAACACATCACAATGTCAAATCTCTCTCTCTGTGAAGAACTTCCTCCTAACGTCCAGCCTAGACCTCCCCTGGCACAAATCCTTCCCAAGGAGTGAAATAAAAATGCTCCACACTGGGTTGGAAGTTTAAATGGAAATTCTCTTTACAAATATACACAGAAAAAAAGGCATTCAGGTAAAAGGAAGACATCCCCAAATTAGGCTGCCTAAAAGGAAGTTGCAGTCAGGTCAGGGTCAGGTTCTACTCCCAGGCAACTTGTGACAGGACAAGTTGGATATGGGATGAAGCTGTGCCAGGGGAGGTTTAGGTTGGATGTTAGGAAGCACTTTCTCACAAAAAGGCTGATTAGGCACTGGGAGGGACTGCCCAGGGACTGCCCAGGTGTTCAAGGAAAGCTTGGATGTGGCACTTGGTGGCAGGGTTTAGCTGATGTCCTGGTATAAGGTCACTGGACTTGATAAGCTCAGAAGTCTTTTCCAGACTCAATAATTCTGTGAAACACTCCCTTAAATAGAGATACAGGAAAATGGAATAGAATAACAGATTACAATATCCTGTGATGAACTGTCCACCCCCCTGGGACTCTCTAGCCTCTGCAGGACTTTTTTTTTTTTTTTTTTTTGTGGTTATACCAATTAACTCTTGTTTTCCATTAACCTACAACACTAGACAAGGTCAAGGACATAAAATTCATTAAATAAAACTCAACAGAGAAGAACCTTTCACAGGCTTCTTTAGCAGCCATATTTTAGATTGACAGATGTAGATATGGGACCAGGGGGACACAAAAAATAAAGGAAGGAAAAAAAATAAAGGGGCCAGACTTGCATGCCCTGCCAAAGCACCATCTCCTGTTATCCCTGAGATAAAATACGTGGCTAGACAAACCATTGGCCTTCTCTACTGGAACAGATTTTGTATGCTTATTAGTAACAGGGCTGAGCCCAGATCACTTGGTTGTGTGGAGGAAAAGGGATAATCCATCCATATGATGCCCTCATGTTGCTTCCAGGGCAGGAGGGTTATTTTTTTTTTACTGCCTATTTCTGTGCACATCATTTGGAACTACACTGGATTTTGATTGCCTCAGAATCAGCAAGAGATATCACACAGAGAGACACATTTCACTCAGAAATTTTTGGAGAGAGATAAATCTAAGTGAAAAGAGAAAATCCTTTCTTATTTTGAAGCCTTTAAAATACTGATGGGTTCCCAACCTGTTGCAGGGATTCATTAAAAAGGCAATGCCTAATGTTACAAGATGATAATTTCTGACCTATGGAAATAATTGATGCCTAGAGTCACTTTCTGCAAGCCTGGATCTCATGTTATGAAACAGGCAAAGGACAGAGTATGGCAAACCATAAAAAAAAGAACAAAAAAAAAAAAAAAAAAAGATTGGTTCTTTATATCAGGCTGAAAACCTGCAACCCAGCTGTTGATTTAAGAGAATAGAACAAGGAGAAAAACTGAAAATCTAGGTGCCTGGCAATCAATTCTTGGTGCAGAAGTAAGAATGTAACCATTTTTCCAGAGTAATCTACAACCTAATGTTGTAGACATGCTGGAGTGTGCCCAGAGAAGGACCAGGAGGATGAGCAGAGGGATGGAGGTCTTCTCCTATGAGGACAGACTGAGAGAGCTGGGGCTGTTCAGTCTGGAGAAGAGAAGGCTCAGAGGAGACCTTCTTGTGGCCTTACAGGATCTGAAGGGGACCTACAAGAAAGCTGGGGAGGGACTTCAGAGTGTCAGGTAGGGATAGGACTGGGGGGAATGGAAAGAAAACCAGAAATGGGGAGATTCAGGTTAGATGTGAGGAAGAAATTCTTCTCCCCGTGAGGGTGGTGAGACACTGGAACAGGTTGCCCAGGGAGGTAGTGGAAGCCTCATCCCTGGAGGTTTTTGCAGCCAGGCTGGATGTGGCTCTGAGCAACCTGCTCTAGTGTGAGGTGTCCCTGCCCATGGCAGGGGGGTTGGAACTGGATGATCCTTGAGGTCTCTTCCAACCCTAAAAGTTCTGATTCTGTGATTCTACCACACAGAGCTCAGCATAAGTAGGCAGCCATGGAAGTAAAAATAAACTCCAGGAAAAGAAGATTTTTTTACTAAACTGAAGGAATTGGCTTCCTAGAAAGCCAGTAGAAAGGAAACAGGAGCCTGGGAGTGGGGAGAGTTCTTTTCAAAAGCTGTTTTCAAGATACAGATACAAGGTGTTCCAAACAGATGCTGTCTAGGAGGAAGAGGAGGAGTAGAAGGGGTGATTTGCAGAGGTATGTCCTGTTTCTGCTTGATGCTTTGGGTAATGAGGGCAGAGGCATCTCACTAAATCTGAGTGATAGCAAACTGTAAGCAGGTGCAGCTGACATCTATGCAGAGCAATAGAACCCAAATCATAAACTGGAGGGGTAGTTCTGAAGAAATTGTAGTTCAGGGCAGACAAACTCCAAGTCTTACTGAAGTGCTGTTTGTCTTGGTACACAAAGGATGGGAATGACCAACCCATCCCTGGAGACACCCAAAGTCAGGCTTGCCAAGGCTCTGAGCAGCTTAATCTAGTGGAGGATGTTCCTCCTCACTGCAGAGGGGGGTGGACTGAATGACCTTTGGAGGTTTCTTCCAACCCAGATCATTCTATGATTCTATGATGCTGTGATTCTATGATTCTGTGGATCTATATGCAGGGGATGAAAGCCTTTGAGGAAACAGCTCTGATTTTCAGGACCCCTCCCTAGCTATAGGGAGATGTACTTGGAGGGATTGAATTTCCCTGTGCTGAGTTTATATCAGCAGAACCCAACAGCTACTAAAAATTCTGCTGAACCTTTCCTGCATGGAGACATCAGATTTACCCTTACCTACCAAGTCAAAACCAGCACCTGCAGCTGATGTCAGCAGTGCTTTGCAGAGCATCATTCTCTAGAGGATTTGTAACAATAGACAGCTGAACACAAGAACCAGATGCTGGCAAATGGAAGATAAGAAAAGTAAATGTCATTTGCCTTGTTTAATAGGCAGTCACTCAGGTTACCATCACACACAGAGCTGGGGTGTTTAATTAAGAAGTTTGTGCTGATGTCACAAATTCAAGTCAGGTAAACAGGCTGCCAGTTGGCACGTACATAAAACTTCTGATTAAGCACACACAAGTAGAAAATTAAAGTACTGCAGGTACTTTCCTCCTGCAATCCACACTGAAGAACTGCTGCAGCTATTAAGAAATCTTCAGTGTCTGCAATTAGTTAAAATGCTAATGAAGGAGGATATGAGGTTCATAAGGCCAGACTGGATGTGGCTCTGAGCAACCTGCTCTAGTGTGAGGTGTCCCTGCCCATGGCAGGGGTGTTGGAGCTGGATGATCCTTGAGGTCTTCCAACACTAGCAATAATATGATTCTGTGATTCTATGATGGAGCTGGTGCTGGTGTCAGCCATTTTAATTCCCACAATGGTCTGAAATCCAAGCACTGCCCAAAATGAGGAACTTGATGATCCTTGAGGTCCCTTCCAAGCCTAACAATTCTGTGATTCTATGATGGAGCTGGTGGTGGTGTCACCCACTTTAAATTCCACAGCTGTCTGAAATCCAAGCACTGGCCAGAATGTGGAACTAGATGATCCTTGAGGTCCCTTTCAACCCTGAAAATTCTGTGATTCTATGATGGAGTTGGTGGTGGTGTCAGCCACTTTAAATCCCACAATGATCTGAAATCCAAGCACTGACCAAAAATGTGGAACTAGATGATCCTTGAGGTCCCTTCCAACCCTGACAATTCTATGATCCAAGCTGCAAGCATTAGAACAGTACAATCACAGCTGGACCCTCTGCTTCCTTCCCCCTCATCCCTCACCACAAGACTGATCATAGGTCTTTTCTGAACATAGGCAACCAAATAAATGTTTTCACTATGTTTATTCATAACAATCTAACAAGGGTAATGATAAATAGAGTGAAATAAGTAGGTCATCTTTCTCCTTCCTTCCCCCCACTTTTCTTCTGCCACAATAGTTGTACAGAAATAAATGGCAAATAAAGTGAAGTCTAAAGGAAGCCTGGCAATTTCTTGCTTCTAAATGTGGAAAATGAATTTGTATCACTATATCATTTGTTAATTGTGTCCATTGATTCTTCCTTCTTTCATTGATTCTTCCCTCTTCCATTGATTATGTGCCTGCCTAAGTCAAAAAGAGTGAGTCTGTGCAACAAAGAGCTGAGGACCAGATCAGCTCTGTGGTTTACAGGATGTTTAGTAAACTAAAATTGAATTGCTAAGAAGCAGTCAGGCACTTTTAAACATCAGCCTTTAAGGAACTCTTTTACAAGTCAATAATTTTTTTTCTTTTCCCACTATGCCATTCCATACCAATTCCTGAAAGTGGTAATTTATGAGCTATCTTTTCCCTTTACAGAATCACAGAATTGTCAGGGTTGGAAGCGAACTCAAAGATCATCCAGTTCCAACCCCCCTTTCCATGGGCAGGGACACCTCACACTAGAGCAGGTTGCTCACAGCCACACCCAACCTGGCCTTAAAAAATTCCAAGGATGAGGTTTCTGCCACCTCCCTGGGCAACCTGTTCCAGTGTCTCACCACCCTCATGGGGAGAACTTCTTCCTGATACGCAGTCTGAATCTCCCCACTTCTAGTTTTGCTCCATTCCCCCTAGTCCTATCACTACCTGACACCCTAAAAAGTCCCTCTCCAGCTTTCTTGTAGCCCCCTTCAGATACTGGAAGGCCACAAGAAGGTCTCCTGGGAGCCTTCTCCAGACTGAAAAGTCTCAAATCCCTCAGTCTGTCCTCATAGGAGAGCAGCTCCAGCCCTCTGCTCATCCTCATGGTCCTTCTCTGGACATGCTGCAGCACACCCAAATCCTTCTTGTGATAGGGGCTCAAGGACTGGACACAGTACTCCAGGTGGGGTCTCAGCAGAGTGGAGTGGAAGGGGAGAATCACCTCCCTCCCTTTGCTGGTATCTTCCCTACTGTGTCTGGTAACAGCATTTTTGAGAGAAATTATGAATTAGCCTTGGACATACTAAGAATGCTCATCAAATCAAACACTTCCTAAAACCAGGCAGTTCTGTGTTCTAACCACCATATGCTGATAAATATTTAGTGCTACATGAGGGTGAAGTGTAACTAAAGGAGCAAAGTGCTTAATTTAGAGGGAATAGAATGATGCTGCAGAGCTCTGTGAGATAATGTGGTGTTTGCCTATTCATTTGCTTATTGGAAATTAGAGTAATAGGAACCCATGCAAATTCATGCCAAGGCTCCTTTTGAGAACATCAAGATCTCAATTAGCACATCACATAAAAATTCAGTTTCACAGAGCTGGGTAGGGAGGCTAATTTCAGATGCACACTTTTCCTGTGTAAGGGAAGAAAAAAAGATTGAGAGAACATTGAGAAATATGCCCATGTTTGTAAGACAGACATTGCTTCAGAAAGAGCTCATTCTCACTGGCACAACCAATGCCTTTGTCCCTGGTGATCCTCAGGAAGTGTTGCATAGAGGTGAACTCTGCAGTGTGAAAAAGACAAAGAAATCAAAAGACTCAGCAGTGCGTCTTCTAAGCCGCGTCTTCTAAGCCACCTCTTCACTCCAACAAGTTTCAGATGAGCTGATGTTGGATGTTGAATGGAATGGGGATGGCATCTGTTAAACACTTGGGCAATGGCTTCAAACTAGAGCAGAGCAGATTTAGACTGGATGTCAGGAACAAGTTCTGCACCATGAGGGTAGTGGAACACTGGAACAGGTTGCCCAAGGGAGATGATTGGGGCCCTATCCCTGGAGATATTCAAGGTGATGCTGGACAGGGCTCTGGGCAACCTGATCTAGTTGAGGATGTCCCTGCTGAGTGCAGAGTGGGTTGGACTGGATGACCTTTGGAGGTTCCTTCCAACCCAAACCCTTCTATGATTCCACAATTCTATCATTCTATGACTCTATGATTCTACAAATCTATGATTCTATGACTCTATTATTCTATGATTCTACAAATCTATGATTCCATGACTCCATTATTCTATGATTCTACAAATCTATGATTCCATGACTCTATTATTCTATGATTCTACAAATCTATGATTCTATGACCCAATTATTCTATGATTCTGTGACTCTATGATTCTACAAATCTATGATTCCATGACTCTATTATTCTATGATTCTACAAATCTATGATTCCATGGCCCAATTATTCTATGATTCTGTGACTCTGTGATTCTACAAATCTATGATTCTATGACTCTATTATTCTATGATTCTACAAATCTATGATTCTATGACCCAATTATTCTATGATTCTGTGACTCTATGATTCTACAAATCTATGATTCCATGACTCTATTATTCTATGATTCTACAAATCTATGATTCCATGGCCCAATTATTCTATGATTCTGTGACTCTGTGATTCTACAAATCTATGATTCTATGACTCTATTATTCTATGATTCTACAAATCTATGATTCTATGACCCAATTATTCTATGATTCTGTGACTCTATGATTCTACAAATCTATGATTCCATGACTCTATTATTCTATGATTCTACAAATCTATGATTCCATGGCCCAATTATTCTATGATTCTGTGACTCTGTGATTCTACAAATCTATGATTCTATGACTCTATTATTCTATGATTCTACAAATCTATGATTCCATGACCCAATTATTCTATGATTCTGTGACTCTATGATTCTACAAATCTATGATTCCATGACTCAATTATTCTATGATTCTACAAATCTATGATTCTATGACTCTATTATTCTATGATTGGAGGTTGGACTAGATGAACTTTGGAGGTCCTTTTCAACTCAGCCCATTCTCTGATTCTGTATATCTGCTATGTACTGAATCATAGAACATCCTCAACCAGGCTGCCCAGGGCTCCATCAAGCCTCACCTTGAATCACCTAATATAAGATTTAGTCTTCTAATATATAATCTAGTTTGGGTTTGTTTGTTTGTTTGCTTGCCTGCCCTCCTTCATTAAAGATTTTCACAGCTCTCTGACCTGCCAGCTCTTCACAGAAATTACAGATTGGTCAATATGTGAAAGGACATATTTGACAATTTAATTCCCCGCCTATACAGAGTTTTTTGCTTTGTCCTTTCCCAAAGGGGAAGCGAAAGGACCATTTAGAGTGAAAAAAAAAAGAATAAAAAATCAACACACTATTTCAATGGGAATGATATTTTACCTACCAAGATTGCAGATTTTGCTATTTGTTTTCCTTTTTCATTCCAGTATCTGAAGGGGGCCTACCAGGGTGTCAGGTAGTGATAAGACCAGGGGGAATGGAAAAAAATAGAAATGGGTAGATTCAGATTGGATGTTAAGAAGTTTTTCATCATGAAGGTAGTGAGAGACTGGCAGAGGTTGCCCAGGGAGGTGGTGGAAGCCTCATCCCTGGAGGTTTTTGCAGCCACGCTGGATGTGGCTCTGAGCAACCTGCTGTGGTGTGAGGTGTCCCTGCCCATGGCAGGGGGGTTGGGACTGGCTGATCCTTGAGGTCCCTTCCAACCCTAACAATTCTATGATTCCCGCAAACTCTTTTTAGACTTGGAGAGTTTGGTCCTTTCCTGAAAAGAAGTCTTATACTCTAAGAAAGAAGTCAGGTGCAGAGAAGTAGCAGAGATCCTGTGAATGTTAATCCTGCCAGTTTGCTAACCTCATTTGGATTGTTTGTATGAGCCTACTCTGGTAATCCAGGGTGTACAACCTGGCTGGCTGGCTGGTGGATGATGTTAAGCAGACACATAAAAACACAGGGTATTGTGATAGGCATTTGGATGTTTTAAGGACTCAGAAAGGAGCTGGCCTGTCTTCATGAGAATCACAGAATCAGAGCATGGTAGGGATTGGAAGGGACCTCTGGAGACCATCAGGTTCAACTCCCATGCCAAGGCAGGTTCACCTTTAGAAGGTCACATAGCAACATGTCCAGAAGGGATTTGAGTGTCTCCAAAGGTGAAGACTCTACCACCTCTCTGGGCAGCCTGATCCAGTGGTCTATTACCCTTTAATTAAAGAAGTTCCTTCTCATGTTTAGATGGAAGTTCTCATGTTCAAATTTGTGCCTCTTACCCTATCACTGGGCACCAGTGAGCAGAGCCTGTCCCTTCCTTCTTGACACCAGCCCTCAGATATTTATAGACATTTATCAGATCCCCTCTCAGTCTTCTCTCCAGACTAAACAGCCCCAGGGCTCTCAGCCTTTCCTCATAAAGCAATGCTCCAGTTGCAATGTTTAGCTGGAGGAAAAGGAAAAATACAAGTGAAGAAATCTAACCCTTTATACAAATGAAGTACTACAATCAATCACCCTTTATACAAAGGAGGCAATAAAATGATGCAAAAGCTCAACTGCAAAGCATGGAAACAAACACTGGCAGGGATACTGCAACAAGGAAACAAGGAAGGAAATGGAATAAAAGAGTTCTCTCTGGCTCTAGTCTCCAGTAATACCTAATAACATTGCTGACAACAAACAATATTTTCTCAGGTGGATGATGCTCCATATTATTCGACTCAGAAAAAAGAAATAATAATAATTTATAATAATAATGATGATAACGATGATGAGAATGATGAGGATGATAATAATAATAATAATAATAATAATAATAATAATATCAAAGAATCTTTCTGTCCACATTAAAAGTAAAACAAAAAACAAGCACTCAAGTGTCCAATCTGTGGCCAGATGTGACTGTAAGCAGACATTTGAGGAAAATGTAATGGAGACCCTCACAAAAAGGAACTGAGGGACCCCGTCCCTTCAATTAGAGGAATAAACTTCCCAAGAAAAGAGTGTTATGTGAGCATTTCTAGTGCCTGGGCTTGTTTTAGCCTTGGTTTTACTCCCTTTATCATGACGGTGCTATATGGCAAACTAATCAGTGCCTAGAAAGTTCACAGGGATACAATTTTGGACTGTTATGAAGAGGGGTAGTAGAAAAGAGAATGGTAAATCCCACTCAATGCTTTGAAAAATCAGTCCCTAGTGTTTTTCAAAGTTTTCTCCTGTATGGAGAGGACTAGAAGGAAGTCTTTGAGGTAAAATGTTCCTAAAGAAAAACAAAATTAAATGAAACGAAACTAAATGAAACAAAATGAAAAAAAATGAAAGGAAACAAAAAAAATGGAAGGAAACAAAACAAAATGAATGAAAACAAAACAAAATGAAACAAAACAAAAATGAAAGAAAACAAATATAAAACCAAAAACCAGACAAAACCCCCATGCCAACAGCAAAGAATACAGGTAGAAACTCAAGTTTCCTAAATCAGAACATTTGTATAGGTGATTTTGGGAAGTCTAAAAGCTATAATCATAGAATTATGGAAGGAATGGCTTTGGAGGACACAGTCAAAGCTCATTTTGGCCAACCACCTAGAGTGATCAGGGATATCTGCAACTTGAATGTCTCCAGTGATGGAGCTTCCACCAACTCTCTGGGCAACATGTTCCAGTATTTCACCACCCTCAAGGCAAAGAACTTCCTCCTAATGTCCAAATATCCTCCTAATATCCTCATACCTTTTTTCTTCTATGTTATTACAAAGTAACTGCTTGCCTTATCATCAATTAAAAAATGTTATTTTCAACCAATAAGTGTTGTTTTGCATATACAGACTCAACATTCCCTGTCATCTACAAAAAGGAGAGTTCTGGTAGTTTCTGGACAGACTATTCAAAGTAAAATCTCTTTTTGTTGTTGTTGTTGTTTAAGTTGGTTATTTTAAATACTGCTCCAATATCTTCTGCACCCCCCTGTGTCACAATCTCACAGTACACCAGTGGCTGGAAGGGATCTCAAGAGATCATCAGGTCCAACCCCTCTGCCAGAGCAGCATCGCTTAGGGTAGTCTGCACAGGAATGCATTCAGGTGGGGTTGGAAAGGCTCCAGAGAAGGAGACTCCACAACCCCCCTGGGCAGCCTGTTCCAGGGCTCTGTCACCCTCACTCTAAAGAAGTTTCTCCTCCTGGTGAGGTGTGAACTTCTCTGTTCAAGTTTGAAGCTGTTGTTCCTGAAAGTCTTATCACTGTGCAGCACCCAACAGAGCCTGGCCCCCTCCACTTGACACCCACCCCTCAGCTATTGATAGACATTGATCAGATCCCCTCTCAGCCTTCTCTTCTTCAGACTAAACACCCCCAGGGCTCTCAGTCTCACTTCACAGGGGAGATGCTCAAGTCCCCAAATCATCTTTGTGGCTCTCCCTTGGATTCTCTCCATCAGGTCTCTGTCTCTCTTGAACTGGGGAGCCCCAAACTGGACACAGGATTGCAGCTCTGGTCTCAGCAGGGCAGAGTAGAGAGGTAGAAGAACTTCCCTTGACCTGCTGGACACACTTTTCTTGCTGCACCCCAGGATCCCATTGGCTCTCTTGGCCACAAGAGCACATTGTTGTTCCATGCAGAACTTGCTGCCCACCAGCACTCCAAGGTCTTTCTGTGTGGAGCTGCTTTCCAGCAGGGCAGCCACTAACCTGCCCTTCTGAGTGTGTTTAGAGTTGTATTTTGTGTATGACTGAGTCTTCCCAAATCCCCATTTTTTCCCCAACAGCGAACCCGAAGATAACCACTCATGACCCCAATTCCAGTCAAACTTGTACAGACTTATTATATATGCTGAATGATGTGGGCTGCAATAACAATACCTGTATTCACAGAATTCTTCTTTTCTGCCTCCCTGAAGCTACACACTGACCAAGATAAAGGAGATGGCAATTTAAAATACATATTAACAGGAGATGGTGCTGGCAGTCTGTTCATTATAGATGAAAACACAGGAGACATCCACGCCGCCAAGAAACTGGACAGAGAAGAAAAGTCTCTCTACGTGCTGCGTGCCAAGGCTATAGACAGGAAAACTGGAAGACAAGTGGAGCCAGAGTCAGAGTTTATCATTAAAATCCATGATATCAATGACAATGAGCCCAAGTTCACCAAGGACCTGTACACCGCCAGTGTTCCGGAGATGTCTGGAGTCGGTAGGTAGAAAAGTATCCTTCTGTCAAATGCAAACAGCTTGCAGTTGGGTTGGGACTTACAAGTGACTCATGGTTTGACAGTGGTGTCTTGACTTTAAGAACCTCCAGAAGGTCCAAGAGCGTCCAGGAGAGGACCGGAAATTGTCAGCTTTTGTTATGTGCACTTGCAGCCCAGAAAGCCAAGCAGAGCCTGGGCTGCATCAGGAGAAGTGTGGCCAGCAGGGCAAGGGAGGGGATTCTCCCCCTCTGCTCCACTCTGCTGAGACCACACCTGGAGTACTGCATCCAGTTCTGGAGCCTCTGTTACAAGAGGGCTATGGACATGCTGGAAAGTGTCCAGAGAAGGGCCACCCAGGATGAGCAGAGGGTTGGAGCTCCTCTCCTATGAGGAGAGACTGAAAGAGTTGGGGCTGTTCAGTCTGGAGAAGAGAAGGCTCTGAGGTGGCCTTCTTGTGGCCTTCCAGGATCTGAAGGGGGTTCCAAGAAAGCTGGGGAGGGACTTTTTAGGATCTCAGGTAGTGATAGGACTGGGGGAATGGAATAAAGCTGGAAGTGGGGAGATTCAGACTGGACATGAGGAAGAAGTTCTTCCCCCTGAGAATGGTGAGAGCCACAATGGGTTGTCCAGGGAGGTGGTTGAGGTTCCACCCCTGGAGGTGTTTGCAGCCAGGCTGGATGAGGCTCTGGCCAGCCTGATCCAGTGTGAGGTGTCCCCATGGCAGGGAATTGGAACTGGCTGATCCTTGTGGTCCCTTCCAACCCTGACTGATTCTATGATTATTTCATTCCCCTTAAGCCCTGCATCTCTATAAAACCAGACAGTGCAAGCTGTTCCTACCCCTTCCTCCTCTCTCTCTCCCTTCCTGGCTGGGTCCCTTCTCTTTGCTAACACATAGGAGCTATGTCTGGAGTGGCTTGGCTGGGGCCTGGAGCTGGTGAGATGAAGGTTATCTGCATCACATGGATTTGGTGATGGGGAGAAGTAGAGAGGCACAGAGAGGGGCAGAATGTGAGGCCTGGATTTTTGGCCTGGTTTGGTGGAGTTTGGAGAAAACTTTGGCTTAATGGGCATCTGTGTTAAACCCAGACTGTGGACTTTGTGTATTTTACATTCTTTTCACTGTAGCATGTAGTTTATGACTGGCACTTCCATTTGAACTTCCAAGAATATTCTGCATTTCTATCCAATCCTGTATGGAGTTTAGCTACTTGGAGAAGAGTTAGAGAGCCTGCCTTGATCCTTAAACTGAGACAGTAATTTATTATTTGTGATACTGAGTACCAGCTTCTGCCAATATTCATAGAAAAGTTGGGGTTGGAGTTTTTTGGGGTTTTTTGTTTTGTTTTGTTTTTTACCAGTAATGTATCACAAATTATTCGTTTCTGCTCTGGTTTCCACTTCATTCAATTTATAATCCTTTTTTTATAATGTAAAGCTCCTCTTTACTCTTCTTACTCTTTTAAGCCCACCAAACCCATTAAGCAATGTAGCACATCTGGTTATCTTATCACTACACAGTTTTGTTGTAGCTGACAGTACCACCTGGATCGAAGGTATCCTCTTTGCCTTTGTAAAGTCTAATTCACCAAATCTTTCAGTGCCTTTAGCCACAAACAAGTTCAAGCAGGTAAGTATGGAAAGGTGATGCAATGTGTTCCCCAGTTGGGATTCTCTAGAGCAGTTGGTTTGAAATTTTTGTATTTCTGTTTCATTCCTTCCTGTCCTTCGCTCTTTCATTCTTTCTTTCTCTTTTTCCTTTCTTTCTTTCTTTCCTTCTTTCTTTCTTTCTTTCTTTCTTTCTTTCTTTCTTTCTTTCTTTCTTTCTTTCTTTCTTTCTTTCTTTCTTTCTTTCTTTCTTTCTTTCTTTCTTTCTTTCTTTCTTTCTTTCTTTCTTTCTTTCTTTCTTTCTTTCTTTCTTTCTTTCTTTCTTTCTTTCTTTCTTTCTTTCTTTCTTTCTTTCTTTCTTTCTTTCTTTCTTTCTTTCTTTCTTNCTTTCTTCCTTTCTTTCTTCCTTTCTTTCTTCCTTTCTTTCCCTTTGTTTCCCTTTCTTACCCTTTCTTTCCCTTTCTTTCCCTTTCTTTCCTTCTTCCTCTCTTTCTCTCTCTTTCTTTCTTCTTTTTTCTCCTTTCTTTCTTTCCTGCTTTCTTTTTCTTTCATCCTTACTCTTTCTTTCTTTCTTTCTTTCTTTCTTTCTTTCTTTCTTTCTTTCTTTCTTTCTTTCTCTTTCTTTTTTTCTTATTTTCTTTTTTCATTCTTTTTTTCTTCTATCAGGATGATGTGATGTGTTCCCCTGTTGTGATTCTCCTGAGTAGGGGTGGTTTGTCTTTCTTTTTCTTTTTTTCATCTATATTTGTCTTCTTTCTTTCTCTCTCTTTCTCTTTCTTTCTTTCTTTCTTCTTTCTTTCTCTTTTTTTTTTCTTCTTTTCTTTTTCGATTCTTTTTTCTTCTATCAGGATGATGTGATGTGTTCCCCTGTTGTGATTCTCCTGAGTAGGTGGTTTGTCTTTCTTTTTCTTTTTTCATCTTTATTTGTCTTCTTTCTTTCTTTCTTTCGTTCTTTTTCTCTTTCTTTCTTTCTTTCTTTCTTTCTTTCTTTCTTTCTTTCTTTCTTTCTTTCTTTCTTTCTTTCTTTCTTTCTTTCTTTCTTTCTTTCTTTCTTTCTTTCTTTCTTTCTTTCTTTCTTTCTTTCTTTCTTTCTTTTATTATTTCCTTCTCTCTTATTATCCTTTTATGTTATTTCTTCACTCTATGGTCAGTTTGGGTTTTTTTTGGTTTTGGTTTTTAATATGATCTTCTCTGTTTTGGCTTTGATGTACTCCTTCCTTCAAGAGACATCTCTTTTTATTTAGAAAAAAAAAATTCTCCCTGGATAAAAACTTACAGCTATTCACAATTGCTGCACTTTGAAGTAAAAACGTGGAGTGACAGTAGAAGATGGATGGAAAAAAATATAGCATTAAAGGAAAATAATTCTCTGAGATTTGTTCAAATAATATGAAGCAGTAGATAATATTCACAGCACACTTTCATCAGACCTTGTCATGATTACCCAAGTGCTCCACTCCTTTAAAGCAGAGAGATTCTCTCTGATGAGGAAGCATAAAAGACATAGGGCATGGCAAACAACTGACAGAGAGATCCTCAAGAATTATTTACTCATCACAGATTACTCTAATGGCTTGCAAAATCAGCCCTGGATGATGGCATTGCTGAGAGAGACAATAAGGCACCAATCAACATTTGTGACTAATATGTATCTTTTCAAAATATTATCCACAGGCTAATCATTATCTCTGAAAGCAGTGGCAGAATTATAATGGACTCTAGTTTAGAACTCTCTTATGTAATCATGAGGAGGGAATACCTACACTGCTGTGCATAATGCAGGGAATACAAGAATGGTTCCTTTAAAGGCACATGGAAAATAAAGAAATCCTTTCTATGTGGAGTTTACTTTGCTGATAACCTTAGAAGTAAAACCATGACAGTGCACCTGCCATATTCAATTTGAAATCTGTTTATAAGGAAGGAACTCTGAAAGAACAGATAGGATAAAAAGCATGATGCCCATGTTTAACCTCATCACATTGTCCAATTTCATTGGAGTCGAGAGAGAAGCATGAATAAAAGAGAACAGAATAAGGTCCAGTGCTTTGGCACTGCCTGAGGAGTGTTAAGTCTATGAATTGTCTATAATTGATGAAGATGATGATAGTTTTAAGTACCATTATGTACTTTGAGGTGAGGAAGTGTCCATAAAGGAGCCAGGTAAAGATGAGTTCTGCTGAGAAGAAGAAAAGGATTTAAACAGTCAGAAAAGTCCCTTAGCTTCCAATGTGAAAGCAAAAAAAAAAAAAAAGTTAAAAAAAACAAAATGTGAGTTACTCTTTGCTTTCTTTACTTAATATTTGCATTTGGGGATATACAATCTACACTGGAAGGGAGATTTTTGGCTTTTGGATTTGAATGAGTAATAGTATTGTAAATTTTTTTTTCAAGTAGCAGAGAATAAGAATCCAAATAAATCCAAACTAACCCTGCACCTCCTTGTGAATGTTGCTTTTCTCAGGATACAAATAAAGTTATTAAGAAATTTTCTTTTAGAGGGTTATCAATGAGATGGATGTCAGAGAAGTTAGCAATGAGATGGATGTCAGGGAAGTTAGCAATGAGATGTGGCTCTGGACAACCTGATCCAGTGTGAGGTGTCCCTGCCCATGGCAGGGGGGTTGGAACTAGATGATCCCTGTCCTTCCAACTCTGACAATTCTATGATTGTATGTTCTGTGGAGTTCAATCCCTTTTGACATCTGGGTCAATATTATTACATCCTCCTGTACTTGTCTTGTTGACTTTAATGATTAAGACTTCACTTCTTTATTTCTTTATTTTTTTCACTTTAAACAAGTGTAGCATGCAGCTGATGAGCATCTCACAGCATACTTTTAATCTTTGAATTGATCCTGTTAAGAGAAGCTATAATACCTAGTTTAACTTAGCACTCATTTCTTCATGCTCAACTCCTACTTTCCAGATTTTATGGATCTAATCAAAGGTTCAGAGCTTCTATATAATAAGCTCTGCTTAATGCAGAAGTACAAAGGGCCACATTTTGAATGGTTAAATTTATTTTTTTTCCTATTACATCACCTTTTATTGCAAAAAAGAGTCAAAATAAATGGCTTTTTCTTCAGCTAAAGGGTGAAGTTTGATAGAATGGTATTATATATGAAATACAGGTGTGGACATTTTAAGCACAGGCATAGAAGATTGCAACCTGCCCCCCAACAATGCCTTAAATTGCATTTAACAGGTAACCTAAGTCACAGAATGGGTTAGGTTAGAAAGGACCTTAGAGATCATCTGCTCCAACCTCCCTGCCATGATCAGGGACACCTCTCAGCTAGACTCAGCTGCTCCAGGCCTCATCCAGCCTGGCCTTGCACACCCACAGGGAGGAAGCACCCGCAACATCCCTGGGCAGTCCATTCCAGAGTTTCAGCACTCTCATGCTGAAGAAGTTCCTTAGATCCAGTGTAGCCCTGCTTTCCCTCAGCTTACAACCTTTGCCTCTTCTCCTATCACTAGACACCGTTATGAAAAATCCCTCTGCAGCCTTCCTGTAGGAATGCCTGCACAGAGAAGAGAAAGAGGGTGAAAAGAGAGATGAAAGTGCAGTCAGACACACAGTGTAATATGCATGAATATTGCTATTTTTGTTACCATGCTGTTGCCTGTGAGCTCAGTAGTATAAATCACAGAATCACAGAATGTTAGGGGTTGGAAGGGACCTCAAAAGCTCAATCCAGCCCAAACCCCTGCCAGAGCAGGATCACCTAGAGCAGATCAGACAGCAGCACATCCAGGCAGGTTTTGAGTATCTCCAGTGAAGGAGTTCTCAACATGAATTGTGCAATGATTGTGTCAGAAGTTCCATTATTGGTCACTATTTCTAGACTATCTCTTGGCATTCTATAACCATCACAACTGCTGTTGGATTGGAGCTAGACTGAGCTCTGGCATCTAGTTGTAGCTGCATCACATTTTCAGCATCACATAATCATAGGCACATGTTCCTGAAGAACAGTTTGTTATTTTGCATAGGAAGCTCTTGCAAGAAGAAGAAGTAGGTCTTATGGTTAAAAAAAAATAGTAAAAATCAAGAAGAACCAACAAACAAACAAACAAAATCTGACCCAAGTGCTGTAATCATGTTTTCTATTTTGGATTTGGCTTACAGTAAGCATTAATCTACAGATGTGTGTAAATGACTAAGGAGAGGCAGCTCTCATCTGCCATATTTCAGCAGGAAATAATTATATTTTCTCCTCTGCCTCTTTTCTCTGCCTTCAGATGCTTAGATCTATATAAAACCCCAAAAGCCTGTCTTGACTTTACCCCAAGCTTATGAAAGCCACTTTGCTAGCTTTGCAAAAAAAAATTCCTGAATGATAATTCTCAAACATATACTCTCCCTGAGATGAATTATTGAGTTAGCTTTAAGAGAAAGATATATTTCAAATAAATATTTTATCTGCAGGTTCATATTTTATAGCCTGCAGTTACAATGCAGCAGTAGAGTTCCTTTTAGCCAGGTTAAACACAGAGTCAGAAATCCAGCAGCTAGAAAATGACTTAAGTTTCTGCTTGCTTTTGCCACCAGAACCCAAGAATTTCAGAACTTCTCTATCAGACTCCACTTTTTAAAATGAAATATTTTTGTTGCTTTTAACATTTCTCCTCTTTATTATTTTCAGAGGAAAAAAATAAATACAGCCTTTCATAGAATCATAGAATCAGTCAGGGTTGGAAGGGACCACAAGGATCATCCAGTTCCAAACCCCTGCCATGGGCAGGGACACCTCACACTACATCAGGCTGGTCAGAGCTTCCCATAACATAGAGAGGAAAGTAGAAAACAAGATAATAATTATAATAATAATCATCATCATCATCATCATCATCCATCAAGGTTAATAAATATTGTGTAATTATAGTATATATTAGATATTATTTATAAATTTTATATTTAATAGTTGTTATAGTAGATATCACTTGTTAGTATACAATTATTAACAAGCCAACAAGATTAATAATGTAATATATAATTCTAATATAGATTAGGTATTATTTATATATCATATATTAAATAGTTGTTATAACCTCTATTATCTGTTAATATATAAGTAATAACAAGCCACCAAGTTTAGTAATTTAATATTATATGATTATAGTGCAGATTATATATTATTGATATGTTATATATTTAATAGTTGTTACAATCTCTATTCTCTCTTATTATGTAATTAATCAGCCATATATACAATATAATCAGCCATGAAGGTTAATAATGGAATATTATATAATTATACTGTAGATTAGATAATATTTATATATTCTATGTTTATTAGTGGCTATAACATATATTATTAATCTCCATATAATTAATAATCAGCCATCATAATAATTTAATGTTTTGTGATTATAGTACAGATAAGATATTATTTATATCTTATATATTTAATAGCAATTATGACTTGTTTATTAATATATATTAATAAAAAGCCACCAAGTTTAATAAGTATAGTATAAATATAGTATAGATAAGATAAGGTTTATAACTTAAATATTTAATAGTTGTTATAATACATATATCATCTGTTAATATGTAATTTGTAACAAGCCATCAAGATTAAATAATCTGTAATTGTAGTATAGATTAGAAATAATTTATTTCTTATATATTCAATAATTGCTATAACCTCTGTTATCTGTTAATACATAATTAATAACAAGCCATCAAGATTCATAATTTAATATATAATTGCAGTATAGATTGGATATTATTTATATAGTATATATTTAATAACCTCTATATATTAGCTGTTAATATCTAATTAATAACAAGCCATCAAGATTAATAATTTAATATCTAATTGCAGCATAGATTAGATATTATTTATATATTATATATTAAATAACTGTTACAATCTCTATTATCTGTTCATATATAATTAATAATAAGCCACCAAGGCTAATAATTGAATATTATATAATTATAGTGTAGATTGGAAATTATTTATATGTTTCATATTTAATAGTTGTCACAACCTCTGTTATCTCTTACCTGCAAGAGTGCTTAGGCATTGGAACAGGCTGCCCAGGGAGGTGGTGGAGCCACTGTCCCTGGATGTGTTCAAGAAATCATAGAATCAGTCAGGGTTGGAATGGACCACAAGGCTCAGCCAGTTCCAACCCCACTGCCATGGGCAGGGACACCTCACACTGGATCAGGCTGGCCAGAGCCTCATCCAGCCTGGCTGCAAACACCTCCAGGGATGGAGCCTCAACCACCTCCCTGCACAACCCATTCCAGGCTCTCACCACTCTCATGGGGAAGAACTTCTTCCTCATGTCCAGTCTGAACCTCCCCACNTGGGCTGCAAGTGCACTTTGACAGCTCATGTTCAGCTTCTCCTCCCCCAGCACCCCCAAGTCCCTCTCCTCAGGGCTGCTCTCCAGGCAGTCCCTGCCCAGCCTGTATTGGTGCTTGGGATTGCCTCGACCCAGCTGCAGGACCTTGCACTTGGTCTTGTTGAACCTCATGTGTGGACGTGGCAATCTGGGAGATGATTTAATGGTCATAGGGGGTCTCAGATTGATGGTTGGACTCAATGATCTTAGAGGTCTTTTCCAATCCAAAATACTCCATGATTCAAAGAAAATATCAGCATTAAAAGACCTAATAGAAGCAATCACATAAAAACTAATATGCATGGTTGGACTATGTGCATGTATACATATATATATATAGAGAGAGAGAGAGAGAGAGAGAGAGAGAGGAAGATGAAGATGAAGAAGAAACTTAAATAAATTAATCATGGTTATAAACCTTGGGAAATCCCTCATAAATCATCACAAATAGCATGGTTCCTTTAAAGATGCAGCATTTTGTAATGCCAGGTTTGCAAAAATGGAGACACTGCACCTTCACTGAGAAAAATGAGGGACAAAACCCAGCCCTAAACGAGATTCAAAGCACTGCTTCTGAAGAACTCCAATCATTCACAAACTTAAGATTTGCAGAGCATTTTAACACTCCAGATACCAGGTCTCCAGCTACAGCCAAGATGAGAGGTGCTTTTTCTCTTCTTTTGGTCTCCCTGCTCCTAGTTGTGCTGTCTTATGTCTTACCCACTGTCCACCTAAACCTAAAAGAAGAAAAGTTTAAAGAGCTAAATAATCATAAAAATGGATTGCTCAAGGTCAATTTTTTTTTTCTGCTACTATTTTCCCCTGGGTCTTCTCACATGAGGTTAGATGACAGAGATAGTGCTGAGGAAGTGTCAGAAGCATACAAAATATTGTAGGTAAAAGCAGGAGAGGTTCTTTCATCCAGCAATTTATAACTTCAGCTAAAAAATGTCACTTGACATATTAGTTTTTATTCAGCTAAAAACTCCTCAAATCTTCTAAACATTCCTCCTCCCTTCCTTCCTTATCTTTTTCATTTTTTGGGTGGTAAGTTTGGTGCCAGATTAAGCATCACAAGTCTGAGGTTGCACAAAGGGAAAACCAGAGCCATAGAATCATTGAAGGCATCAGGTTGTAAGGGACCCTTGAAGGTCATCTCCAACCCCCCTGCAGTGAGCAGAGACATCTTTAACTAGATCAGGACCCAATCCAGTCAGGCCTTAAATGTCACAAGGAGCAGAATCTCAACTACCTCTCTGGTCAACCTGTTCCATTGTTTCACTGCCTTCATAGCAGAGGCAATTCTCCTAATGTGCAACCTAAATCTACCCTGCTCTAATTTAAAACCATTGCTCCTCATCCTGTCACCACAAACCCTTCTAAACAGTCCCTCCTTGGCTTTCTTGTAGGTCCCATTAAGATAGTGAAATGCTGCTATAAGGTCTCCCTGCAGCCTTCTCTTCTCCAGGCTGAGCAGACCCATTTCTCTCAGCCTGTTTTCACAGGAGAGGTGCTCCAGCCCTCTGATAACCTCCTCTGGACTCACTCCAACAGGTCCAGGTCTCTCTTGTGTTAAAAGCTGGGCACAGAACCCCCAGATGACATCTCACCAGATCAGAGTAAATGGGCAGAATCATCTCTGTCTCTCTGCTGGCCACACTTCTATTGATGCAGCCCTGTGAGCTCATTCTTGATGCTAGAGAAAATTTTCTGTAGAAGTGCTCTCAGCAGGTAAAGGGAGCTGGTGCATGCTGTAAACACAGCAAGGTATAAATAGTTTCAAAGTTTTTCTCCCATGAGAACTAGGCCACTGGGAACTGATGGGTAGAAGTTTGTGACATCCTCTGGACTTCAATAAACCCCTACCTGCTGACCCTTCACAACATGCTGGTCTAAACTGGTGTTTGTAGGAAGAAACAAGACAGCAGCCATCCAAAGGCAGTGACTAGTAAGCAGGATGGGGACTTCAGGCTTTGTAAACTGGTTGGCCTAAACTTTGGAGATGGGGATTGTGGTGACCACAAACTCACTTGATCTTTGTGTGTCTCAATTCCCCACCTATAGTGGCAAACTAGAGCAGCTTTACTGCATAGCTATGTTGAAATGTGTTCAGCTGCTGCAGCAGCAGACAGCATAGCCCCCTTGGAGCAACAATCTTCTTGCCAAGTGGAATTTTCAAGGCTGCACTGTGTTAACTGCAGCTCTTTTGCATTTTGCAATACTGTTTGTCTGGCTACTTTGCTGCAAGGAATTTATTCTTTCCTCTTGTCTGTTGCAAACAATTCCAACACCAGAGGGCTTGACCTCCCTAGATTGGAGCTTGAATTTCACATTGAGAGTCCCTGTCTCAGGCTCACACTAAACATTGCTTGCTGTAGCCATTTTTCCTTCCTTTTATTTCAGTAGATGTTCAGCTGTAACACTGTGATCTCTGAACAAAGGCATAATGGGCCTGAACTCTTCAGCAGCAGCACTTTTGCTCACACTGCACTGCAGTACAGGGGGATACATTCTGCCTTGGTAGAGATCTTGTCCTTCCCAGAGGATGCTAAGCCAAGGTCCTTCCATCTTCCAGGGCTCCACAAGTGAAAATAAAAGAAATCTCACTGAAATTCTGAAGACATTAAGGAACAGCCAATGTTGCTTCAGCAGGCTTATGTGTGCACTTGCAGCCTGGAAAGCCAATCACACCCTGGGCTGCACCAAGAGGAATGTGGCCAGCAGGTTGAGGGAGATGATTGTCCCCCTCTGCTCCACTCTGGTGAGACCCCACCTGGAGTACTGCATCCTGTTACAGGAAGGATCTGGACATGCTGGAATACATCCAGAGAAGGGCCATGAAGATGATCAAAGGGCTGGAGCTCCTCTGGTATGAGGACAGACTGAAAGAGTTGGGGCTGTTCAGTCTGGAGAACAGAAGGGTCTGAGGAGACCTTCTTGTGGCCTTCCGGGATCTGAAGGGAGCTACAAGAAAGCCAAGGAGGCAATTTTTAGGGTGTCAGGGAGTGATAGGGTGATAGGACTGGGGGGAGTGGAAAAAAAAAAACACTAGAAATGGGTAGATTCAGACTGGATGTTAGGAAGAAATTCTTCCCCATGAAGGTGGTGAGAGACTGGTTGCCCAGGGAGGTTCTAGTTCCCAGTCATGGGTAGAAATTCATAGTCAAGAGACTCTCCAAAATCTAATAATAATAAAAAAAGATATAGAAGTTGAGTTGAAAAAAGAGAGCACATGAAAAACAGCTACAGAAACTTCTTCCTTCCCCCCTAAAAAATCATAAACCTCTCTGAGTTACATTGTAACATAGAGAGCTGTATAGCTGTCTGCATCAGAAACTCAAAGTTTAGTCCTAAAGAGCCACAATTATTGAAGGCTGTTTCTTTTAAGGTTGTTTTGCTTTTCATTAGAACCTTTAGAGGTTGCATGGAAGGATGCAGGTAACTTCTTTTGACCACAGAAAAAGGTCAATGCTTCTTAAAGCTGTGCTATATGAGCAAGTGGCCATGACAGTAGTGAAGAAATAACATTTCTGTGATTGCTTTATTATTTTATAAACTAAGCAGCATAAATGGGACTGAAAGCTTGGTTGGAACTGTTGGCTAGGAACTGGGGTTTTCAATCAATAGAAAAAGCAGATATTGCTTCTCTTGGCAGGATTAACCAAGACAACCTCTTCCTAAGTTTATTATAAAACCAGCTGGATGCTGTTTCTCTCTTTTGGAACATCCCAGAAATTAAGATGGGGCAAAGGGCCAAGATTGCCATCTCTCATCCTTAGAAAGGAAAGAAGTGGTGGAGTGCCAGTGGCTGACCTGCCATGGAAGGCAGCTGTCACCCCACAAAACTCTCCCATTTCCATTTGCTCTGTAAACTCACTGTGGACAGAAAAAAGAGTAACTAAGACAATTAACTGCCCTAGTGTGGCTTTTTCAGTTGCTCCTTCAACATATTGATTTCATTACCAACTAATCCTGGTTGGAACCACCTTACCATATGCACAGTAGAGCTGGATCCAGAAACATGCCACCAGTGTTTCACTTCCAGTTGAAATAAAAATGTGTAGGTTAGATTTGTGATTGATCATTTTCCTTTTGCTTACTGTTTGTCCTGTTTGAACCTCTTTTTGAGCACAGCCTGCAGATCCCTCTTCTGCCTAAAAAGAAGTGTGTTTTCTAATTGCAAGTGTGTGCAGCACATTGAACAAGATAAAAAAAAAAAAAAAAAGCCAAACAGGTTTCCAAGCTGCAGTTCATTTATTATGGATGGCAGATCACTTTGTACTGCACCTCTTTAGTCACTAAGAAAGGCAAATCTCAAAGCAAGTCAACATTAGCACTTGAAAGAGCCTGACTGCTCTTCTCACTGCTTATCACTCCCATTTGATGGCATCAGTGTTGCCATCTCACAAGAGACTTTCTTTATGGTGAGAAGGGGGGAAAGAAGCTTCCCAGAAGGACAAACATACAGAAAATTGTTTTTTTTTAATTGACACCAATACTCCAACCTGCTTCTTGGTCTTTTTACTGCTGCCCACTTGTCATTACACCCACAACCCATCTCAAATTCTTATGCAGGGCATCTGATGAACTTCACAGTTACAATTACTGCCAAACTGGGGTCACAAAATCACAGAATCACAGAATTAACCAGGTTGGAAAAGACCTCAGAGATCATCAAATCCAACCTATCACCCAACACCTTCTCATCAACTAACCCATGGCACTAAGCGCCTCAGCCAGGCTGATTTTAAACACTTCCAGGGACAGTGACTCTACCACCTCCCTGGGCAGCACATCCCAATGGCCAATCTCTCTTTCTCAGAAGAATTTCTTCCTCACCTCAAGCCTAAACCTCCCCTGGCACAGCTTGAGACTGTGTCCTCTCCTTCTGTCACTGGTTGCCTGGCAGAAGAGCCCAACCCCCACCTGGCTACAACCTCCCTTCAGGTAGTCGTAGACAGCAATGAGGTCTCCCCTGAGCCTCCTCTTCACCCCCAGCTCCCTCAGCCATTCCTCACAGGGCTGTGCTCCAGACCTCCTCCCCAGCCTTGCTGCCCATCTCTGGACATGTTCAAGCATCTCAACATCTTTCTTGATCTTACAATGATGTACAGAAATGAGTAGATTCAGATTGGATGTTAGGAAGAAGTTCTTCCCCATGAGGGTGGTGAGAGACTGGCAGAGGTTGCCCAGGGAGGTGGTGGAAGCCTCATCCCTGGAGGTTTTTGCAGCCAGGCTGGATGTGGCTCTGAGCAACCTGATCTAGTCTGAGATGTCCCTGCCCATAGCAGGGGGATTGGAACTGGATGAACCTTGAGGTCCCTTCGAACCCTAACAATTCTATGAATCTATGATTCTATGATTCTATTCACTGGCAAAGCTCCCACTTTGCACAGCATTTCAGGCAAAGACAGAGTAGTTTGGTCACATTGCAGCTTTCTCTGTGGCGAGACAATCATTAGCAAACAATTCTTCCTTTAATGCATATTCTGATAACAGAGTCTAAAATATGATTTTGTTTTGTCATAGTAAAGGATATACTGAAAGCACACAGAGGAAATTGCAAGAATTATTTCTCCATTATGTTCATAAAACACAAAACATTCGTTTCCAGAGTGGAGCTGCATAATGCAGCATCTTTTATTTATCATCTTCTCCTCAGCCCAGTCTAGCCTAGTCTAGGCTAAATAATGGTCATGTATAAAAGAGGAAAGTTGAATTTGCAGTTGCCTATTCCTTCAGTTTTCTAGGTAGAGCTGCCTTCCAGTCCAAACAAAGGAGTTGTATCTCAACCTTACTTATTGCTGCCCTTTCTGTGTAAGCAGTTTGTAGTGGTGTAGCCCACCTGAAGCAGTAATAAGATCACTGAGGGTGAGTTCTACCTGTTGTTAAACTTCTCAGGCTTGAGTAGTGCCCTAGGACTGCTCCTACTTTGTTATTTCTCCAGTGCTTCACCTAAGCACAGGCTGCTATCAAAGAGAAAAAGGCACTCTCAGAAAAGAAAGCAGTTTAATACCTATTTCTGTAACACACTTACAATTTCATTTTTGTCTTCAGAAGGGGCATCTCCACAAAATAAATCCTTGGAGCCGTACTGCCTGAGCAAACTATCTACCTACTTATCTTCTGTGGGCTTTTAGCTGGACAAAATTCCTCATTTTGCCTCCAGAGGTTTTCCAGATCTCTCCCAAATCTTTCTGAGCTTGCAAAGTGATCCACTTCTAAAATCTTCCTTCCATGAATAAACTTGATGAACAGCAGATTGGCATTGTGCTCAAAACCAGGAAGCAAGCACAAGAGCTTTTCCTTTAGGGAGATAAAGTTCTTCCTGCCTCTCCACTTCCCCCAGCTGGTCTTCTATTTCTGAATACAAAACTGCCTTTCTGCTTTGAGTAGAGCTCACTCTTAAACAGAGCTAGAGGCATACACACAAAAGGTGTCTGTAGAAATCAGAACTTTTCAATAATTGCCAATTTTGACAAGAGCTGACTGGAGAAAAAAACAGAAAGGAAGTTGTCTGACACTGGAAAACACTTCTTGGGTCAGCATTTTGGGATTCTTTTTTTTAATTTCCAAATTGCTTTTTGAAACCCTTATAGGAGAAGGCCAATGTCTAAAACCAAAGACCTTATTTTTTTTTTTTTTTGAGACACAAAGACCAACTCTGTGAAAGAAGTATTGGGAATTGACTAAAATGAAAGAGAGAGAGAGAAGGAGAAGAGAAAGAGAGAAAGAGGGAAAATACTAAGAAAGAGAGGGGGAAAGAGAGAAAGAAGAGAAAGAGAGAAAGAGGAAAAATACTAAAAAAGAGATGGGGAAGAGAGAAGAGAAAGAAAGAGAGAAAGAGAGAAAGGAAAAATACTAAGCAGGAGAGGGGGAAAGAGATAAAGAGATAAAGAGAGAGAAAGAGAGAAAAAGAGAGAGAAAGAGAGAGAAAAAGAGAGAGAAAGAGAGAAAAAGAGGAAGAGAGAGAGGGAGAGGGAAAGAAGAGAGAAAGGGAAGGAAGGGAAGGAAGAGTAAGAAGGGAGTGAGAGAGTAATGAACTGATTTGGAAGGGAAAGGAAGGGAGAGAAAAGGAGAGGGAGAAAGGGAGAGGGAGAAAGGGATAGAGAGAAAGGGAGAGGGAGAAAGGGAGAGGGAAAGAGAAAGGGGAAGAGAGAAGGAAAAAGAAAGGGGAAGAGAGAAGTAAAGAGAAAGAGAGAGAAAGAGAGAGAGAAAGAGAAAGACAGAAAGAGAAAGACAGAAGGAGAGGAAAATAAAGTAAAACATGCCCCTTGAGAACTCTGAGATGTAGTTCCCATCCTGAGATGGGATATTCCTGCTGGCTGGATTGGGTTGAAGTTCACTTTGTTTTGCAGAACAATAATCTTATCACTCCTGAGACTGCTACTGCAGTCACTCTTACATCTTCTCTGTCATCTTTCACACCAGTTGGCTCCTGTGGTGTGTTTGATCTTGGCTGCCTACCAGATGCCCACTTAGCTGCTCTCTAATTCCCCCCCCCCTATGGGACATGAGGAGAAAATAAGAGGGAAAAGCTCATGGGTTGAAATAAATACAGGGATGTCACTTACCAACTACCATTAAGGGCAAAACAGACTTGGCTTGGGAAAATTAATGTAATTTATTACCCATTAAGACCAGAGTGGGATGATGAGGAACACAGAACAAAGCTAAAACACCTTCTCCCCCCTCCCCCCAGACTCATCCCAGGCTCTAATTCACTCCTTCATTTTCTACTCCTGTTGTTGGCACCTGTGGAATTATCTCAGAAAGCTTCCTCATTTCTAACCTAATAGCCTGAATTTGTATTTTAAATCATGCTGGTTTCTACTGCCAAGTGCAGGTAAAAGGCTCCTTGTGAGGTAATCTAAACTACAGATAAACAAATCAGTGGAAACCTCCACATTCTGTGGGTACCTTTCAGGTGGGGCTGGTGACAGGGCAGAGCTGTCTTTAATTAGAAGAATGCAAGTGAGTTTTGTCACTTTACCAATTACTTCATCATTAGGGCTGAGTTAGTTGCTTTATTTCATTGCCTTTCTTGGTTCTCAGAAACCTCTGTGTTTATGTTAAGATTCAGTTTAGAGCTGGTTGATACCAGAAACAGAATCAATCAGGTTGGAAAAGACCTCAGAGATCATCCAGTCCAACTTATTACCTAATCCCTAACACCTCCTGACAACTAAACCACGGCTCCAAGTGCCACAGCCAAGCTTTTGTTGAACACTTCCAGGGATGGTGACTCCACCACCTCCCTGGGCAGCACATTCCAGTGGCCAATTACTCTTCCTGTGAAAAACTTTCTCCTCAGAGATAATAAAAATTGTGGAGATTCCAAGACTGGAAGTGCTGAAAACCAGGTTGTGTGGGTCTTTGAGCACCCTAGTCCCCCCCTCATCCCTGGAGGGTTTGAAGGCCAGGCTGGATGTGGCTGTGAGCAACCTGATTTCGTTTGAGGTGTTGGGGGTTGCAACTGGATGATGTTTAAGGTCCCTTCCAATCATTCTATGATTCTGTGACTCTCTGATACTTGGCTTAATTTTGGACCAAAAGCTAAGAGCAATGTTTTTCCTCCTATAGAAGTGCTGCACAGGCATTGCCTATAGTTTGTGAGGCTCTTCCCTTATGACACAGCAGACTGCTGGCAGAGGAGAGAGTCAGCTTCATTCTGACAATTTTTCTGAGGATATAGATTTGTCAATCAGTGCTCAAGATTTTGGTTATTGGTTGACTAGGAAGCTGCAGGTTTTAGGACACTACCTTTCCACCAAAGCTTGACCAAGGAAACCTCAACGTTTGGCAGACTGTAAAGACAGCTCTGTGTCAGAGCCACTGGAATTATCTGGTAGTGATCTCTAAAGTTTCTGTAGGGTTACAGCTTTTGTATTCTCCTCAGCAATCATAATTGCATAGGATCATAGAGTGGCTCAGGTTGGAAGGGCTCTCAGAGATCATCCATTCCAACCTCCCTACCATGGGCAGGGAAGTCTCTCAACTAGACTTGGCTGCTTAAGACTTCATCCAACCTGGCCTTGAACACCCCCAAGGGGGAGGCACCCACAACCTCCCTGGCAAACCTATTTCAGAGTCTCCCTCATATTGAAGAACTTCTTCCTAAGATCCAGTCTAAACCTACCCTCCCTCAGCTTCAAAGGATTTTCCCTTGTCCTGTCACTAGACACTCTTATGAAAAATCCTTCTCCAGCCTTCCTGTAGGCTCCCTTCAGATATTGGAAGGCAGCTGTAAGGTCCCCCCAGAGTCTTCTCTTCTCTAGGCTGAGCAATTTGACCACGAGCCAGCACCGTGCTCTTGTGGCCAAGAAGGCCAATGATACCCTGGGTTCTATTAGAAGGGTTGTGGTCAGTAGGTTGAGAGGTTCTCCTCCCTCCCTACTCTGCCCTGGTGAGGCCACATCTGGAATATTGTGCCCAGTTCTNCTGTTCAGAGGGGTTGTGGAGTCTCCCTTTATGGAGATATTCAAGACCTACCTGGATGAGTTCCTGTGTGACCTGCTCTAGGTGCTCCTGCTCTGACAGGGGGGTTGGACTGGATGAGCTTTTGAGGTCCCTTCCAGCTGCTAGCCTTCTGTGATTCTGTGAACTCCAGCTCCCTCAGCCTGTCCTTAAAGCAGAGGTGCTCCAGCCCTTTCACCATCTTTGAGGCTCTCCTGTGGACTCAAACAGCTCTCTGTCCTCCTTATGCTGGGGACACCAGAACTGAAAGGCAAGGTAGATATTCCAAGGAGACAAAGGTAGATATTCCCCAAAGACTACCCTAAACTCTCTAACATCTTTCCTAAAAATAAATAAATGAATAAATAAATAAATAACTTAAAATAACAACAACAACAATTAAAAATAATTCTCAAAACAGGCTTCAGAAATTTTTTTTTCTTTTTTAATCAAAACAATACATGAGGAAAAGAAAGCTAAAATGCATTCAGTTTTTGTGACCATACTCAAACTAGGTGTCAATCCCAAAACAGGGCTTAGCTGAAGAGGACACAGCAGGAAGTTTTCCTGATGAAGACATTTAAGGATTATTTAAGTAAAATGTGGGATGAAGAGAAACATTTCCCTTGATTCTTAACTTCCAGTGTAAGCAAGTGCTGGTGACTTTATTTCCTTTTTATAGGCTGCTCAATGGTTCTGACTCTCCTTTCCCCTTTATTTTTGAGGGGATTTAACTTCTTTGCTCTCTTTTTTTTTTTGTTTTGTTTTGGATTTGAAACCAGAGAGGACTCATGGAACTTCCAATTTCTAAAGAACTGTCCCCATTTTTTGTCCAGACTAGCAGTTCTGCTGGACACTCTTAGTAGAAAAATTGCTCCTATGTATTCACTTCTTCAAAATCATCTTCACAGAGTCATACAATGGTTGGAAGGGTCCTCCAATCTCATCCAGTCCAACTCCCTCTACACTCAGCAGGGACATCCTCAACTACATCAGGTTGCCCAGAGCCCTGTCCAGCCTCACCTTCAATATCTCCAGGGTCCCAACCACCTCCCTTGGCAACCTGTTCCAGTATTCCACTACCCTCATGGTGCAGAACTTGTTCCTCATATCCAATCTAAATCTGCTCTTCTCTAGTTTGAAACCATTTCCCCTCATCCCATCACTGCAGGCCTTTGCAAACAGTCTCTCTCCATCCTCTTGCAAACCTTCTTCAGGTACTAGAAGGTTGTTATTAGGTCTCCCCAGAGCATTCTCTTCTCCAAGCTGAAGCTGAGCTTGGCACAGAGATGACCTCTAACTGTTTAAGCAGGCAAGAAGTACTCTGGATTGCTCATGGCAAAAAAATGCTCTGCAGAGTTTGATAGCTTGTGACAAAATATTTTTACACCTTGGTTCTGCTGGGTTGGCACAGAGAAAGAAGGATTCCTCCCCTCTTGTCATGCTGCTAAGATAACCTGAAACAGTGGGAATTGTTACTGTTATGTAGGTAAAAGTATTATCTGCAGAGCAGTATTTCAGACTGTGAGAGAAGAGATGCATTTAACAAGACCTAATTACCTGCACTCTCATAAATCTCTGTTGATTACTCTGGATTCCTACTTTCACCCATCCATCACATGCACTTGAAGAGTGACAGCACTGATGAGTCACTTCAATCCCATTAGTCACAGGTAAATGAGCAGCTTCTAAATTTACAGCCAAGCCAGGTACTTGACTGCAGGTTATCTGGGTGAACCTCAGCCAGGAGACACTGAAGGTGAAGTAAAAACAGGGTAGGAAATCACAAAAACATTCAGGTTGGAAAAGAGCCTCAGGATCACCAAGTTCAACCCACAGCCCTACTCTACAAGGGTCACCCCTAAACCATGTCCCCAAGTACCACATCCAAACCACCTTGAAACCCATCCAGGGTTGGTGACTCCACCACCTCCCTGGGCAGCACATTCCAATTCCTGACCACTCCTGATGGGAAAAAAAATTCTTCCTCATATCCAGTCTAAACCTATCCAATGGCAGCTTGAGGCCATTCCCTCTTGTTCTACCACTACCTGTGAGAAGAGACCAGCACCAACCTCTTCACAACCTCCTTTCAGGTAGCTGTAGACAGCAATGAGGTCTCCCCTCAGCTTCCTCTTTTCCAAACTAACCATCCCCACTTCCTTCAGTTGCTCTTCATCAGATTTATTCCCCAGGCACTTCCCCAGCCTCTTTGCTCTACTCTGCACTCACTCCAGCACCTCCACATCTCTCTTGGATTGAAGTGCCCAAAACTGGACACAACACTCAAGGTGATGCATCCCCAGAGCTGAGTCCCAGGGGACAATCCCCTCCCTGCTCCTGCTGGATACAGCATCGCTGATCCCAGCCAGGATGCCATAGTATGTTATCAGTTAAGAGGACAGTGCTTCCAAGATCTTTTACTTTACTTTAGCCTAACCAGCCAGAAATAGGGTAAAGAGCCTCCTCTCTAGGCAGCTTTCTATCTTTAGTATGAACTTAAGGACCTTTACCCTTCTAGCTACTGGGCTGCTGCAGACATTTGTCAGCTCTGGGTTGTGTTAGCAAAATGAGACCTTGAAAATTGGTTAGAAATAAAAGCTTGGAAAGGAAGAGTTTTGTCATTGTATATATCTTCCAAGAAAGGCTTTGGAAAAGCTTTCATTTGCTTCTAATCCATAAATTACAGCTCTTAATTTCACATAGCCTCATTGTGATGACAGGGCATGAGTAAGACATTTGCATACAAAATGATGGGGGG
>VXBD01004354.1:92174-115114 GCA_013399975.1 Indicator maculatus | reverse complement strand
TTTAGAGGCAAATATTTGCTAACTATGTGGATGGTTTTGATCAACAGAGAAAATAAATCCAGAATTTCTTATGGCAAAACTGATCTAATTTTTAAAAACATCAGGTAAGAGGTGATAATTATTTTTTTTTCCTAATTCAGTCTGACTTCATCTATTTGGAGGTTGATATCTAAGCAGAAAATGAATATGAGAAAATTCACATTAGGTTAATCTACTGATCAAGACAAATTTAAGAGCCGTGATGGTACTTTTCACTTACTTCAGAGTTTCAACAGAGGTCCAGTTATCACCAGAGCACAACCTTTAAACCTGTTGGATGCCCAAAAAACAACTTGATTTTGGGCTCCAAAGATGTGTCAGTCCCTCAGCATCTACTCAAGCTGAACTGAATCTTAAGTGATAAATGATTTTTTTTTGTTTTAGTCATGAGGAAGGTGAGAATTTCTTTTGCTTGGGTAGGGTAACACTGAATTTCTCCACCAAATGCTGTTTGCTTTTCTTTGTGTTTTTTTTTTTTTTTTTTTTTTTTTTTTTTTTTTTTTTTAAACTGGATACTGAAGCTACTGCATGTGGTTCACAAGAATTTGGTGAAATCTGATGAGATTCCTTGATTGGTACCCGTTTAGGTACATCTGTTCTTCAAGTGACAGCCACAGATGCTGATGATGCCAACTATGGAAACAGTGCCAAAGTGGTGTACAGCATTCTCCAGGGACAGCCATATTTCTCAGTGGATCCAGAAACAGGTCAGTAATCCATCCAGCCTTACATTTTTTGCAATGATAGAGACAGGATGGAGGGATCAAGGAGCTTTATATTTGCATTCAAATATTGGAACAACCTTTCTTTCTTTTTTTTTTTTTCTTTTTTTATGCTAAATGGGAACTGGAATCACACTGAAAGTGATGCCTTTCTTCTCTGTAAATAATATTCTTGCAGAACTGCTTTACCTGGCCTGAAAGACACTTCTGGAAGAGGACTGAGAGGACTGTTGACTGTAAAGGTCAGCAGTTCAGAAAGGGTCTGGAATATTTTAAAGGGTCCAAAGGATCATGAATCTATTAAAGCTTATCTCACACCAATTTCTGGGAATTTCACACAATCACAGAACTGTCAGGGTGGGAAGGGACCTCAAGGATGATCCAGTTCCA
The DNA here is from genome assembly GCA_013399975.1 of Indicator maculatus. Lineage (NCBI taxonomy): Eukaryota > Metazoa > Chordata > Aves > Piciformes > Indicatoridae > Indicator > Indicator maculatus. Next base: position 113,963 of record VXBD01004354.1, on the reverse strand, counting down.
ACTCCCCTGCCATGGGCAGGGACACCTCACAGGTGCTCACAGGTTGCTCACAGCCACCTCCAGCCTGGCTGCAAAAACCTCCTAGGATGAGGCTTCCACCACCTCCCTGGGCAACCTCTGCCAGTCTCTCACCACCCTCATGGAGAAGAATTTCTTCCTAATGTCTAATCTAAATCTCCCCTCCTCTAGCTGGGATCTATTCCTCCTAGTCCTATCATTGCTGACACCCTAAAAAGTCCCTCCCCAGCTTTCTTGTAACCCCCTCCAGATCCTGGAAGGCTACAAGAAGGTCTCCTCAGAGCCTTTTCTTCTCCAGATTGAGCAACCCCAAGTCTCTCAGCCTGTCCTCATAGCAGAGGTGCTCCAGCCCCCTGATCATCCTCGTGGCCCTCCTCTAGACTTGCTCCAGCACCTCCAGATCTTGACTGATAGCAAAGTGAGCCCTGTGCTTTAATTCTGCAGCACAAAGAGAAGTTCCATAGCTTAGAAATTAAAATTTCACTGAAATTAATTAGGTGCAATTTCAGCAACCAGCAAACACAGATTTTTGTCATACATTGGAAACTGGTTCAACCCAGGCATGCTGCTTGTCAGTTTTCAGAACCCAATTTCCATCTAGTTCTTGATGAAATAGCCATTATTATATAAAATCCAATTTCTGTGGAATTTTGTGCTTCTGTGACCACAGAGATGATAGAAGCCTACCCTCCTCTAGCCTGGATGCATTCCCCTTAGTCCTATCACTATTTCATTTGTTTGTCTATAAGAAAAGAAAAAGGAGCTGGAAAATTTCAGGTGAGAAGGTTGAAAAAAAAAACAACAAACAAATCCAAAAGGAAATGAATTATTTCCAAAACATTGTGACAGACTCTTGGCCACTGACAATTTTTTTAATCAGGAGGCTTTTTAAAGCTGTACTCTGATTCCAACAATCAGTAGAAATGAAGCAAGAAGCATTCATGGTTTTAAGTTTTGAAGCATGCATGCAAGCCCTTTGCACTGTTGTGCAGGCAATAAGGGAAGAGGCAGACACAAAAAAAAAAAGAAGAAGAAGAAAAAAAAAACAAACCCAAAAAACTAAGTTTGGATATCTACAGTTCAAAGTTTGGGTTAAAAAGCAAAACCAAACATGCAACCACAGCCTCCCGGAAGATATCTAACCCTAATGCACAGAATACTTAGCAGGCACTACATTAGCTTGCTCCTGCATGTTATCAGAATTGTTCTGATGTAAAAAAGGCAGAATTTAAGTGCAATTGCAGCTAAGATCCCTGAAGTTCTTAATCCATTAAGCATACTCAGGTGATGGCTAATTTCCCTTGGAGACAATTTCTGGTTCTAATGCAAAGGCATTATATATAAAAAAAAAAAAAGATTAAAAATCAGATGGTTACAGTTTTAAAAGGTAGCATAATGATTTTGCCTAGATTGAAGTATTTTCTCCCCCCTTCCTTCCCTTTTCTGATCTCTCTCCATTTTTTCTTTTCTCCAATCCTCTACTCAAAACATATTTACAAGGCATGAGAAGGGAAACAAGACCAGCACCATACAGTCACTAAGTGATGGCAGCAAGCAGACAGTTATGGGAGACCTGGGCTCTTATCTTTGCTTCTGGGATTGCCTTTTTTCCTTTTTTTTTAAATTTTTTTTTTGCAATCCAAACTTTTATGTTTTTAAATGTTATTACCAAGCCTAACAGCAGTAATCAGAACCTGGTAGTCCTGGATCAGACATAAATGCCACAACAATTAGACTGCAAAGGGATTTTTTTTTCCTCCCCTTGTTTCACTGTCCTTATAGGAGTAGGAGTTTTCCAGGGCTGCTTTTTCTTTTTTTTTTTTTTTCTTTTCATGATATAACAATATCCATACCAAGAGGAGCTTAAAATGAGAGCCACTTCCTCAGACAGGAAAAGCAGGGGTGTAAATCCTACAAGTAAAAGAAGGACACTGTGTTTAAAACCTCCTACTTCACAAGAGAAAGCTCTCATCACTTCAACCCTGCAAAGCCACCACCTTTCAGTAGATCAAAAGAGTTTTTGCTTGGATTTCTAAAAGAAAATATGTTTGTCTTCACTTTAATGTTAAGGTCTTCTGGGCTCTGGATGCCAGGAAGACTGATGTCACCTCTCTCCTCGGGCTGTGTGTTGTTTGGTTTCCTTTTTGTTTTGTTTTCTCACCTTTAGTCCCTGATTTTTTTATTGTGCTGTACAAGTGCCTGAGACCCTTAAATCACATTGATGGCATTTATTGTGCTGCACAAAGTGTCTGGTTTTTGAGATTGAACACCCAGGCAAAAATTTCAGCTGCTAATTTTACAGTCCAATATTTTTATTATCTAGAGCCCTACCTGACTTAGAGAGGTCATCACTGGACATTAAAATCTGTGATCTATTACAATTCAAAAGAAGGTTTCCAAGGCACACTAAGAGTTCAGCCTTCTGCTACAATATCAAAACCTCACCAGGGCTGGGGAATTAAAAGGTACATTAAAATTGAAGCTGGTTATAGCATTTGAAAAGTACTATTAATTAATTCAACAAATGTACTTTGATTTTTGTCATTGAAAGAATCATTAGGCTGATTCTATGAATGAATCACAGCGTCACAGAAATATTCAACTTGGAAAAGACCTTCAGGATCACCAAGTCCAACACACAACCCTATTCTACAAGGGTCACCCCTAAACCAGAGCCCCAAGCACCACAACCTAAAGAACTTGAAACACATCCAGGCTTGGTGAACCAACCACTTCCCTGGGCAACACATCTCCAATCTCTGACCACTCTGTCCATTAAAAACCTTTTCCTAACGTCCAATCTAAACCTAATCACTCCTAGCTTGAAGCCATTCCCTCTTGTTCTATCACTAATTGCCTGTGAGAAGAGACCAGCACCACCTCTCCACAACCTCCTTTCAGGTAGCTGTAGAGAGCAATGAGGTCTCCCCTCAGCCTCCTCTATTCCAAACTCACCATCCCCAGCTCCTTTGGTTGCTCTTCATAAGATGTATTCTCCAGGCCCTTCCCTTCCCTTGCCCTGGCTCCAGCATCTCCACATCTCTCTTGAATTGAGGTGCCCAAAAACTGGACACAGCACTCAAGATGTGGCTGAGTCCCAGGGGACAATCCCCTCCCTGCTCCTGTTGGACACAGAATTTCTAATCCCAGCCTTTGGCTTTCTTGGCCACCTGGGCACACTGCTGGCTCATATGCAGTTGCTTGTCCATTTCCCCCCCCCCCAGGTCCCTTTCTGCCAGCAGCTTTCCCAAGCCTGTAGCATTGCTTGGGGTTGTTGTGCCCCAAGTGCAGGACCTGGCACTTGGACTTTTTGAAGCTCATCCTGTTAATGTTGGCCATGGATCCAATCTACCCAAGTCCTTCTGTAGATCCTCCCTGCCCTCATGAAGCTCAACATTCCCACCTGATTTGGTGTTATTTGCAAACTTACTGATGCCACACTCCCCACAATGCCTGACAACCCTGTTACATTTATTTCGCTCTTTTATTATTTTTTCTTTTTCTTTTTTTCTTTTTCTTAAAACTCACATTAAATCAGCCATAGACTGAAAGGCTTATTGCACTATACCTTGGTTTTATTGCTATGGATTAACATCTGCACAGTGTCTCTCACATCAATCCATTTAAAGAGTCTGAGATTCAGGTGGGTGCTGCTTCCTTTCCTTCACCTCACTGTCTCTTCCTTTTTTTTTTGTTGTTGTTTTCTTCTTTCTTTTTCTCTTTTCTCCAAGGCATAATCAGGACTGCTTTACCAGATATGAGCAGAGAAAACAGAGAACAGTATCAAGTGGTCATCCAGGCCAAAGACATGGGAGGACAGATGGGAGGCCTGTCAGGGACCACCACGGTGAACATCACACTGACTGATGTCAATGACAATCCACCTCGCTTCCCCCAGAGTATGGAGCTTCTCACAGTTCTTTTCCAAGGAACCTCTCTAAAAACAGCTCTTTCACCATCTGGGATCTTTATTTCTCCTTTGCTTGCTTTTTTTTTTTTTTTTTAATAGAACAAATATTGGCCCACTGCTGTGTTTGTTTATGTTGCAGCCATACTAAGGCAAAAGGGAATTTCTGCTTCTGTGTTTTACACTGCAAAATATTTATTGGAATGAGAGAGTTGTTTCCCATTCTCACCCTGCTTACAGGAATGGGAGCTGTGGCAAAATGTAAGCTCACTGCAGGGACTCAAAAGCTTTTAGATTACAAAACAAAGGTTTTGTGTTTTAAAGACACTTTTCATAGAATCATAGAGTCATAGAATATAGATTCATAGAATCAGAGAGTGATGGAATCATAAAATAATAGAGTCATAGAGTCATAGAATCATAGATTTGTAGAATCATAGAATCAAAGAATCAGATTCATAGAATCATAGAGTGATAGAATCATAGAATCAGAATAGAGTCATAGAATCAAAGAATCATAGAATAATAGAGTCATAGAATTAAAGAATCAGATTTATAGAATCATAGAGTGATAGAATCATAGATTCATAGAATAATAAATTGATAGAATCATAGAATAATAGTCATACAATTAAAGAATCATAGATTCCTAGTATCATAGAGTGATAGAATCAGAGAATCATAGAGTGATAGAATCAAAGAATCATAGATTCATAGAATCATAGAGTGATAGAATCATAGAATAATAGAGTCATAGAATCATAGAATAATAGAGTCATAGAATCAAAGAATCATAGATTTGTAGAATGATAGAGTGATCGAATGATAGAATCATAGAAGGGTTTGGGTTGGAAGGAATCTCCAAAGCTCATCCAGTCCAACCCCCTCTGCAGTCACCAGGGACATCCCCAACTAGATCAGGTTGCCCACAGCCCTGTCCAGCCTCACCTTGAGTATCTCCAGGGATGGGACCTCAACCACCTCCCTGGGCAATCTGTTCCAGTTTTCTACTCCTCTCCTGGTGCAGAACTTGTTCCTAACATCCAATCTAAATCTGCTCTGCTCTTGTTTGAAGCCATTGCCTCTGGTCCTGTCACTACAGGTGTTTGTAAACAGTCACTCTCCATCCTTCTTGAAGCCCCATTCAGGTATTGGAAGGCCACTATTAGGTCTCCTTGAAGCCTTTTCTTCCCCAGGCTGAACAATCCTAGCCTGTTCTCATAGTAGAGGTGCTCCAAACCCTTGATAATTTTCATGGCCCTCCTCTGGACCTCCTGAGGTCTCCAGAGCTGGATGCAGTGCTCCAGGTGAAGTCTCCCCAGAGCACATAAAAGAGGCAGAATCACCTCTCTCAATCTGGTGCAGCTCCTTTAGCTCCTTGTGTTTAGGCAAACAAATAGGTGAGTAAATTTCTAAGGTACTGCTTTGCAGAAGTAGAGTTGGTCAGGAGATTTGCTCTGCTGGAAGTCTAAGCAATTAATTAAGGTACTTGTAGCCTGTGTTCAGCTCTTACTGTTGAATGTTTTTGATAGTCATAGAATCACAGAATCAGTCAGGGTTGGAAGGGACCACAAGGATCATCTGGTTCCAATCTCCCTGCCATGGGCAGAGACACCTCACACTACATCAGGCTGGCCAGAGCCGTCCAGGCTAGTCTGAGACAATGAAATGTTTTTTCTCTGTAGAATAAAAAAAAATTGGCAAACAACAGAAGGTTGCACAGTGCTGAAAGCTTCACAGTATCTTAGTACAGATCCTTTCATGCCAGGCCAGGTTTAAATCCAACCCCAACTTGTTATAATCAGTGTCTGATAAGTGTTTGATAGGTTGCAGACAGAAAAAATGTACAGCTTCAGATCAGTGCCTGCTGGAACAAAGTGTCCACAAGATAACATCTGAGTTGCTTGCTGGCACTGGTTAGGGACCTGACTGGGTCTCTTTACAAATTCCCCAAGGAGTGAACCTATAGAGCTGGTGTAGAAAACACTCTCCTGGACCTGAAACAACTTGCAAAGTGCTTCAGTGTCGTGGCAGTAAGTACACACAGAATGCTATAAGCAGGTCAGGCTGGAACAGACTTCAAAAACCATTAGAAAATTCTGACTGTGGGAGAAAGGAGTCTTGAAATTGCCTACAACATTTCTCTCTCTCTTTATGATGATGACAGATTGCTTTTCAAAGAGACAGGGGAGGGGAAGCACTGCAGCCCTCAGAAAGAAAATATCACTGGAAACCACACTCAGAGTTTGCTTGCTGAGAGTCACCTTCACGTGGCAAATTCAAACAGCAATTTTAACTAACCATGCTCTTTGACTCCAGGAAGCTTAAGTTTATACAGCATGGTGCAGCCCATAATATCTTCGCAAATAGGAATCCTTGAACTGAAATGAAGGCTGCAGTGCAGCACATTGCCCTGTAAGGCTTGGTTACTGAATTAAATGAAATTAAATGACACAGAAAACATAAAGAATAAAGGAGAGGGAGAACTGCAAAATAACTCAGGGGGTTGAGTCTTCTCAGCCTTTGCTGCTTTTGGTGTTCTTCTGTCAAGATGAGCTGAAGTCTGAAGTCTCTGGAAGTTTTGATTGGTTTGGGAGACAAGGCTAAGGGGAGACCTTATGGTGCTCTATAATCATCTGAAGTCTCTGGAAGTTTTGATTGGTTTGGGGTTGTTTAATCTGGAGACAAGGCTAAGGGGATACCTTATGGTGCTCTACAATCATCTGAAAGAAGGTTGTTAAGAGGTAGGTGTTGGTCTCTTCCCTCAAGCAGTAGGACAAGAGGAAGGGGCCTCCAGTTGCCTCAGGGAAGGTTTAGGTTGGGCATTAGGGAAAACTTCTTCACTTAGAGGGTTGTCAGGTGCTGAAACAAGCTGACCAAGGAAGTGGTTGAATCATCCTAGATAAGCTCTGGGGGCGTTTAAAAGATGTGTAGATGTGGTGCCAAGGAACATGGTTTCACACCAGTGCCAGGTTAATGGCTGGATTCCATTATTTTAAAGGTCTTTTCCAGTCCAAACAGTTCTATGATTTCTATAAGCTTCAGGTTTGGGACTTAATTTATAGCATTTGATGCCTGCAGCTTTCTGCTTTAGTCATCACATTGTTTACAGACTACATATAGACCTGCCACGGGATCTATTCAATGATGCAAGTTTCATTTTGCTGATGACCCTTCCTTCTCATTTTCTTTGTCCTCAGCAGGGTGGTTCTCAGCATTTCCTAGAAAATCAAACAGAGGGAAATATCTGGAGGTATTTATTTCTTCCTAGATGGTTTTGAAGAGGGACATACCATCAAAAAGATATATAGCTCTAGAAGTCTGCTCCTTCCAAAACTAATCCTCTCCTCTCTCTTCTCTCCTCTCTCCTTTCTCCTCTCTCCTCTCTTTCTCCTCTCTCCTCTCTTTCTCCTCTCTCCTTTCTCCTCTCCTCTCTCCTCTCTCTCCTCTCTCCATAATATGAGGCAACAACAAGTGAAAAGGTGGCCTGAAGCAGAGAGTGAATTGCACACCTGCAAGCAACAGGAGTTAATGTCAAGACCTAAGAGAGATTTCTTAGAGGGACAGAAGAATGGGAAATGGCAAAGCTCACTGTGGAGTGCTGGTTGTTCAGACTGCATTAAGGAACAGATTTTCTGCTTTGTTTCCTGAAAGGCATCATGGGCAGTTAAAAGACATAGACAGGTTTAAATTGAATTTAAATGCCACCATTATGCAAATCTTCCAGGTTTTGAATTCAGTTGTGCTTTAAACCAAATTAGCCATCTCTAATGCCAAAAAAAAAAAAAAAAAAGACCTGTGTAGCATTCCACACAACACCACAAAAATCAGGAATGCTTTCAGATTCAAAAAAGCACTCAAGGGAGCATTTCTTCTGGAAGAAGTCATAAGCAGGAGGATTAAATCTGTTCTTACATAGTATTTCTGGCTCTCCTTCCAAACCCTTGAATATGAACAAGCCTTCAAACTTGGGTCTTAGCTGCCAGGAATTCAAACTTTCAACTCATTTCCAGGCTGGCTTAAGGGCCAGCCCAGCCCTACCAACTGATGAGCAATGATTTGTGTTTTAGTCTCTGTGGATTGCAGCCAGAGAGTCTGCTGCTGAGTTTTCACTTACAACCTTGAATTTGTGGCAGCAAATGCAATTTAGCATCAGGCTTTAGCTTTCATTATGTTACATGGCTACAGAAAATATAAGAGATTGGCAGTGACTCTTTTGTACTTGGTGCAAATGGGGATGGAAGCTCATTCAGCAGTCAGATGTTTTGTATATTCCCTGTGTCTGAAAGGCAATTTAAGGACCCTGTAAGTGCCTTAAAAGAAAGCAAAGGGCATGGAAATAGAGGAATTTGGCTAGTTGCAAGAAAGATATTTGACTGTACCTCACTACAACTCAAAAGAATTTCTACAAGTTTACACTGGAATCCTTCAAATAAGGATTGTGAATTTTATCAGCTGGAAGTTTGGTCAGGTTTAAGGTGTTTTTGCAATGTTATTACTTCACTCAATAAACTAATGTATGTGAGAAAACAGATCAAAACAAACACCAGGTCTGGAGCTCTCAATATAGGAAGGAGGTGGATCTGGTGGAGAGAGTCCAGAGGAGGGCTATGAAAATGCTCAGGGGGTTGGAGCACCTCTGTTATGAGGACAGGCTGAGGGAGCTGGGGGTGTTCAGCCTGGAGAAGAGGAGGATCTGGGGAGACCTACTAGTGACCTTGCAGTACCTGAAGGGGGCCTGGAAGAAGGATGGAGAGGGACTGCTTACAAAATCCTGCAGGGATAGGACAAGGAGCAAGGGCTTCAAACTAGAGAAGAGCAGACTGAGATTGGATGTTAGGAATGAGTTCTTTATAATGAGGGTTGTGGAATACTGGAACAGGTTGCCCAGGGAGATGGCTGAGGTCCCATCCCTGGAGACTCTCAACAGGGCTCTGGGCAACCTGATCTAGTTGAGGACATTCCTGCTGACTGCAGGAGGGGGGATGAAGTGGGTGAGCTCTGGAGGTCCCTTCCAGCCCAGCCCATTCTATGATTCTATGATTCTAGAATACCACATGTAAAATGCTGAATATATTTAATTATATATACATTATTTTAAAGAGTTTCTTCATAATAAATAACTGAAAATACTGATTGGGAAACATTTGTGTCTTGCTAGTGAGGAAAGGTCTGCATTGCCTAGTTCTGACTTTTCAATATAACCACTTGGTAGCTTTTTCTGCAAAGAATAACTTCATAATCAGATTTTTATCACAAATGTTATCAGACAAACACATATAAATTCACTTTTCATACAGGTAGGCAAGATTACAATGTCTGTGTAATCAGAATTGTTTCTAGCAAACCCTGATTATAAAAACATTAAATGAAGTCAACCATTGAAAGCACACTAAAAGTATGCACAGAGTAAATAAAAGACAAGCTGAATCTATCTGCATTTCAATTAACTATAGCAATTAACTTGAAAATGTATCCAAATTCTCTTTGCCATGACAGAATCCTAGAATCTCAGAATTATTGAGGCTGGAGTAGACCTCTGAGATCATCAACTCCAGCCCATGACCTATCACCACCACATCCACCAGACCATGGCACCAAGTGCCACATTCAAGCTTGCTTTAAACACCTCCAGGGAGGGTGACTCCATCACCTCCCTGGGCAGTCCATTCCAGTCTCTAATTCCCCTTTCCATCAGGAAGTGCTTCCTAACATCCAACCTAACCCTCCCCTGGCACAGCTTCAGGCCATGCCCTCTCCTCTTGGCACAAGTTGCCTGGGAGCAGAGCCTAACCCCCACTTTGCTACAGCTTCCCTTCAGGTAGTTTTAGAGTGTGAGAAGGTCTCCCCTGAGTCTCCTCTTCTCCAGGGTGGACACCCCCAGCTCCCTCAGCTTCTTCTCATCAGACTTTCCCTCCAATCCCTTCTCCAGTCTCATTGCTCTCCTCTGGTCCCACTCCAGCACCTCAAGATCTTTCTTGCAGTGGGGGTCCCAGAGCTGCACACAGTGCTGGAGGTGAGGCCTCCCCAGCGCTGAGCACAGGGCAGAATTCCATCCCTGGAATGCTGGTGCTGGCCACACTATTCCTGATCCAAGCCAAGATGCCATTGACCTTCCCTGCTCCCTGGGCACGCTACTGGCTCCTGTTCAAACAGTTATCAACCATGACTCTTTAATCTATCTTACCAATAACAGAGGAATAAATTAATCCTTCACACAGAGCACCTACAAGCCTTGAACATATTTTTCAAAAGGATGTTTTAGCTTACTCTAGTTTAGTCCCTTTCCAAACTCCACACTGGTCTCTACAACCTTTTGTGTTGAGAATACAACCCAAAATCTCCTACTACTTCTAAATATATCTAGAACACTTCTAGAAAGCTAAGAGAATAATAAATATATTTGATGTTAACTAACTAATCAAGGTTGGAACCTCACTGAGCTTCTCTTTTCCTCATAGCTAAAGAATGGGGGGCACAGATAGGAAAAGAAAGAAAAATATTAAAAGCAGAGGATTAAATACTTGTGAAGAATCATCTAAAATTTCACAGTCTCACAGTGTATCAGAGGTTGGAAGGGACCTCAAGAGATCATCAGGTCCAACCCCCCTGCCACAGCAGCATCACTCAGGGTAGTCTGCACAGGAATGCATCCAGGTGGGGTTGGAAAGGCTCCAGAGAAGGAGACTCCACAACCCCCCTGGGCAGCCTGGTCCAGGGCTCTGTCACCCTCACCCTAAAGAAGTTTCTCCTCATGTTGAGGTGAAATCTTCTGTGGTCAAGTTTGAACTCATTGTTCCTTATCACTGTGCACCATCCAAAAGAGCCTGGCCCCCTCCACTTGACACCCACCCCTCACCTATTGATAGACATTGATCAGATCCCTCTCAGTCTTCTCTTCTCCAGACTAACCACCCCCAGGGCTCTCAGTCTCTCTTCACAGGGGAGATGCTCAAGTCCCCAAATCATCCTCGTGGCTCTAATTTGGAACTTTTGCGGCAGTTTGTCAATCAACTCCAAGCCCTCTTTTAAAGTCTATGATGATGACTAAGAGCATTTTTCTTAATGTGTTTCAAACTTCATGTTACTTTAAAAAAAAAACAAAAAACAAAGAAATCCAAGTGGAATTGAAGGTGTTTATTATTCAGAAGAACAAAACCATCTCAAAGCTCATAAATGCTTCTTTCCACTTTTCCAGGCACCTACCAGTTCAGCTCTCCTGAGTCTGCACAACCTGGGACTCCTCTTGGCAGAATTAAAGCTAATGACCCTGATGTGGGTGAAAATGCAGAGACTGAGTACAGCATCTCCAGCGGGGATGGATCAGACATGTTTGATATCATCACCGACAAGGACACGCAGGAAGGGATTATAACTGTCAAAAAGGTTTATTTTTCCTCCCTTTCTTTTATATGTACTTAGCTCTCCAGGTATTATGGTTGCTTTTCTTCTGCCAGGGGAAAGAAGGGCAGATCTCACCAGGGGTCAGGCTGCCAAAGAGTCATTGTATTAGTTTTGTTCCTCTCTTTCTTCAGCAGGTATTTGTTATTTTCAAGTCTCAAGGGAAATTTGCTGGCATGTCACTTCACATAGAGCAATATTTCAGGGGCTGTTGTCTGTTCAATAGATATACTCTCACACACAGCACTTCCAAATCAGGGCTGTGAAAACCTGGAGGGCTTCACTTCACAGTGGGTTTCGCCAGCTGAATGCTGCAATAAGGCTCACAAGGGCTGGAGGCTCACCTGAAGTTTGATGAGCTTCCAGCTCCAAAGCTGAAGTGCCCAACAGTCACACACCTCCAGTACCTAAAATCCATCTTGCTTTAAATCCAGCCTGAGTGATTCTTATCTTGTTACACATTCTGTCAATGGAAGTCCAAAGAGCCAAGGAATGGGCAGAAATTTAATTCCAAATGCCACCTCCGACAGACCTATTGGTTGTCTTTTAGTGTTCCGGCTGTTAAGATTATTTTTGGTTCTATTCTTACTGAATCCATCAGAAACAACTACCTGATGTCTGTATGTATAAAAGATAGATCTCCACACACATGCCTGGAAGCACTTCTCTGTGTGCATGCATCTCTATGTCTGCACATGTGAATGTATTTATCCATATGGATATGTGTAATATAAATATCACATAGACTGGAAATCAGATGGCTTAGTTTTTCTTTTCCCTCTAGGGCCATGGAGGAGCTGTGAGTTGCTCCTGTCCTTGCCAAGCGGTTGAGGGTAGATGGTAATAGGGGAGTAATAAATGAAAAGGCAATAGGGCACTGAAGAGCTGGGATAATTCATAGGATGATAGAATCACAGAATTGTTAGGGTTGGAAGAGACCTCAAGGATCATCCAGGTCCAACCCCCCTGTCATGGGCAGGGACACCTCACACCAGAGCAGGTTTCTCACAGCCATATCCATCTTGGCCTTCAAAATCTCCCTAGGCAACTTGTTCCAGTGTCTCACCACCCTCATGGGGAAGAACTTCTTCTTAACATCCAATCTTCCCACCCATTTCTATTTTTTTCCATTCCCCCTGGTCTTATCATTACCTGACCCTCCCCAGCTTTCTTGTAGGCCCCCTTCAGACACTGGAAGGCCAGAAGGTCTTCTCAGAGCCTTCTCTTCTCCAGACTGAATTGTCCCAACTCTCTCAGTCTGTCCTCTTAGGAGAGGAGCTCCAGCCCTCTGATCAATCTCAAAGCCCTTCTCTGGACATGCTCCAGCACATCCAAATCCTTCCTGTAATAGAGGCTGCAGAACTGGACACAGTGCTCCAGGTGAGGTCTCACCAGAGCAATGCAGAAGGGTAGAATCACCTCCCTCGACCTGCTGGCCACACTTCTCTTGATGCAGCCCAGGATCTGGTTGGCTTTCTGGACTGCCAGTGTACACTGGCAGCTCCTGTTGAGCTTCTCATCCACCAGTACCCCCAAGTCCTTTTCTTCAGGGCTGCTTTCAAGCCCTGAAGCTCTCAATTGTTCTTGTTCCTACCAGTGAGATGAAGCAAATAATCCCTTTAGCAACTCCTATTTGGGGTTTGAATCCAACTGCCTTGTTTCTTTGTCTACAGATTGGTTCCTCCTGGTTTTCCAGGAATTTGAACAAGTAGTAGGTAGAGAGATCATAATTGTCTTGCTGCCCTACAATATTCCTTATTTGTCTTCTACCTACAACAAGCCTCCATCTCCTCCATGATGCATTAAGCTTCAGAGCTTTTGGACTGCAGTGGCCTCCTGTTCTTGTTCAGCATGATAAAACTGATTCCCATTTCTTATAGAGTGAAACATTTATTGTTGTTGTTGCTATTATTATTGTTGTTGTTGCTGCTATTGCTGTTATTGTTGTTATTGTGATTGCCATCATAATTATATTTCTATTATTTTTATTATTATTGTTGCTGCTGCTGTTATTGTTGTTATTGTGATTGCCATCATAATTATATTTCTATTATTTTTATTATTATTGTTGCTGCTGCTGTTATTATTCTTGCTATTGCTATTATTGTTATTATTATTGTACATTATTGTTTTTATATTATTATTTTATATTATTATTATTGTTATATTATTGTTATTGTGATATTATTGGTTTATGATTATTGTATATTATTATTTTTATATTATTGTTATTAATATTGTTATAGTATTGGATTATTATTATCATTATATTATATTGTTATAGTATTGTTATTATTGTTATAGTATTGGATGATGATGATGATGATGATGATGATGATGATGATGATGATCATTATTATTATTATTTGTTTTGCCTCTCAGCACCTGGATTTTGAAAACAAGATGCTGTACACCTTAAAAGTGGAAGCAACCAACACTCACCCCGATCCTCGCTTCCTTCGGCTGGGGCCATTCAAAGACACAGCTTTGGTCAAAATTTCTGTGGAAGACACAGATGAACCTCCAGTGTTCAGCAGACCATGGTACTTAATCGAGGTAGATGAGGATGCCAAGGAAGGCAGCATCATTGGGCACGTTGTAGCCCAGGATCCGGACGTAGCAAACAATGCAATAAAGTAAGTCGTTGCCCATCATGAAGTGTCTTAGGTGTGGGTCGAGTCTCATGCACAAAGAGTGAGGAGAGTGCAGTGTTGAAGGGGTCACTGGAAGCACAAAGGGCAAGTAGAAAAGTAGGAGTAAAGAAAAAAAGATTATAGGACAGGGGGCATTAAAGATCTGGGGTAATTGTTCTTGTTCCTACCAGAGGAAGAGCCTTTCCTCTTGCTGCTGAGGAAGGGCTGAGAGAACTGACCTCGTTCCACATGCCACTATGGAAAGGGTGGCTACCAGGATGGAGGAGACTCCCTTTTTGCTAGAAGTCCCATGGAAAAGGCAAAGAGGAATGGGTACAAGTTGTTCATATTCCCACATACCAGTACCTGAAGGGTGCCTACCAGGATGGTGGAGACTCTCTTTTTGCTAGAAGTCCCATGGAAAAGGCCAAGGGGAATGGGTACAAGTTGTTCATATTCCCACATACCAGTATGGAAAGGGTGGCTACCAGGATGGTGGAGACTCCTTTTTTGCTAGAAGTCCCATAGAAAAGGCAAAGAGGAATGGGTACAAGTTGTTCATACTCCCACATACCAGTATGGAAAGGGTGGCTGCCAGGATGGTGGAGACTCCCTTTTTGCTAGAAGTCCCATGGAAAAGGCCAAGAGGAATGGGTACAAGTTGTTCATACTCCCACATACCAGTATGGAAAGGGTGGCTACCAGGATGGTGGAGACTCCTTTTTTGCTAGAAGTCCCATGGAAAAGGCCAAGAGGAATGGGTACAAGTTGTTCATACTCCCACATACCAGTATGGAAAGGGTGGCTACCAGGATGGTGGAGACTCCTTTTTTGCTAGAAGTCCCATGGAAAAGACAAAGGGGAATGGGTACAAGTTATTCATGGGGAGGTTCTGATTGGACTGAAGGAGACAATCTTTCCCCATGAGAACAGTCAGATATTGGAATCATCACCCAAGGGAAGCAGTGGGTTCCCCTACACTGGACATTTGAAGACTCTGCTTGCCAGGGTGCTGGGCCAGCTCATTTTAACTCCACTATCACCTTGAAAGGATAGCCCAGAAGATCATTGGGGTCCCTTCCAACCTGGCATTCTGAGATTCTGTGAAGGAAAGGATTCAGCATTTAACTAGCATCATGTCCTAGTAGTTCCACCAAAATGATCATGAAATTATTCTTTAATACCACGTTTCCAGTGGCAAACTTCTGTAAAATACTCAAAAAAGTGTATTTCTATACTCCCTTCTGGTTGCTAGCACTCAGCCTTCTGTACTTTCATAATCTCCTAGACATAATTCCATAGCTTAACTGTTTAGTGGTCACATTCTATTAAATAAGGAGTGCTGGCAATTAGAGATAGCAGTTTAGTGCAGGGAAATTGCTGTAATCTGTTAGCCATCAGCTGTCATTATCTTCAGTGGCAAACACAGCCCTGAAATTGATGTTTACTGCACCAGCTGATGAGGAAATCTGCTACGTGCATTTCTGAGCAAGCCTCCTATGCCCTGTAGCAGCATAGTTTGAGGTGGGAGGTTGTGAGGGGAGGAAAAAAATAATATTGGTAAATAAATTATGTCCAAAATCCCAATTTAATCTGACAGCTATAGGTAACTACTAGAATAATTAAATAATAGTAACAAAAAAAAAATTAAATCAAGTTTAGTTTTTTTTCTTGCTGGAAAAGAACAAAGTAAAATCAAGTGTCATAAAGTAAGACTTTAATAAATTTAATCTTAGCAACTAATCCATTTTATTTTGGTTTTAATTTAAACTATGTACAAAATCTCAATCAGTGTAATCTGATTGTAACTGGTGGTTCCTAGACTAATTAAAAGCACAGCTGTAAAACAAGTGGGGTTGTTGGTTTTTTTTTTCTTGCTGGAAAAAGAACAAAGCAAAAGCAAGTGCCATATAGCAAGACTTTAATAAACTTCATCTTAACACCTAATCCATTTTTTTTTAATTAAACCATGTACAAAATCTCAGTGTAACCTAATAGTAACTGGTAGCTACTAGACTAATTAAAAGAACACCTGTAAATCAATTTTCTTTTTCTTGCTGGAAAGAGAACAAAACAAAAAGCAAATGTCATTAAATAAGATTTTAATAAATCTCATCTTAGCAGCCATTCTATTTTATTTTTGTTTAAAACATATATAAAATCTTAATTTAAGTTGATAGTGACTGGTAACTACTAGACTAATTAAAAGAACACCTGGAAATATTTTTTTTTTGAAAGAGGGCAAAGCAAAACCAAGTGGCATAAAGTAATAATTTAACAAATTCCATCTTAACAACTAATCTATTTTTTTTAATGATCCTTGTGACCTATCAAAAATATATTGCTATAAATTGATAATTTTATCTTCAATGTGAAGTCATTCTTCCCCTATATTCAATGCTGGGTACACCACACCTTGAGTACTGTGTCCAGTTCTGGGCCCCTCAGTTTAGGAAAGATGTTGAATTGCTGGAGCATATCCAGAGAAGGGCAACGAGGCTGGGGAGAGGCCTTGAGCACAGCCCTATGAGGAGAGGCTGAGGGAGCTGGGACTGTTTAGCCTGGAGAAGAGAAGGCTCCAAGAAGACCTTCTTGTGGCCTTTCAGTATCTGATGGGGTCTACCAGAAAGCTGGGGAGGGA
This sequence comes from Indicator maculatus, assembly GCA_013399975.1. NCBI lineage: Eukaryota > Metazoa > Chordata > Aves > Piciformes > Indicatoridae > Indicator > Indicator maculatus. The sequence continues at coordinate 97,363 of VXBD01004354.1, read as the reverse complement.
CTTTTTAGGGTGCCAGGGAGTGTAAGGTAGTGATAGGACTATGGAGAATGGAACAAAAATAGAAACAGTAGAATGGAACAAAAATAGAAACAGGTAGATTCAGATTGGATTTTAGGAAGAAATTCTTCCCCATGAGGGTGGTGAGAGACTGAAGAGGTTGCCCAGGGAGGTGGTGGAAGCCTCATCCCTGGAGGTTTTTGCAGCCAGGCTGGAGGTGGCTCTGAGCAACCTGATCTAGTGGAAAGTGTCCCTACCTGTGGCAGGGGGGTTGGAACTGGATGATCATTCTTGATGTCCCTTCCAACCCTCACAATTCTATGATTCTATGATTCTAAATAGTTTGCCCTCTGTCCAACATGTTAGTGTTAAAAAAGAAAGAAACAAACTTTTCTCAGTCTTTATAGCTGTGGTTGTCTGGCCCTAGCTGGGGGGCAAATGCCCACCAAAACTGCTCTATTGCTTAGGTGGACGGGGAGAGAGAGGATGTGTTGCAGGTTAAGAAAAATTAAGAGTTAATTAGTATAACCATAAAGAAAAGTCCTCCAGAGGCAAGAGAATCTCAGGGGGACTGGCAGCTTGTCCCAGGGTATTGTAATTTGTTATTCTTTTCTGTTTTCCTTCACCTCTTTATTTAAGGGAGTGTGCAGCCAATGTTCCTCTCCTCTTTGTCTTGGGATGCTTCATGGTTGGTGGGGGAGAGGCTTTCTCCTGGCCATGGCTGACAACCATTCTCATGAAGAATGACTGAAGGAGCTGGGGATGTTTACTTTGAAAAAGAGGAGGCTAGGGAGAGACCTCATTGCTCTCCACAACTACCTCAAGGGAGGTTGTGGAGAGGTTGGTGCTGGTCTCTTCTCACAGGGAATTAGTGATAGAACAAGAGGGAATGGCCTCAAGCTGCAATTGGGTAGGTTTAGACTGGACATTAGGAGGAATTCTTTCCCAGCAAGAGTGGTCAGGGATTGGAATGTGCTGCCCAGGGAGGAGGTTGAGTCATCAACCCTGGCTGTGTTTCAAGGTGGTACTTGGGGCTATGGCTTAGGGGTGAACTTTGCAGAGCAGGGCTCTGGGTTGGACTTGGCGATCCTGAGGGTCTTCCCCAACCTGAATATTTCTGTGATTCTGTGTGAAAATGAGAAACCTTTCAGAGCTGAGCTGCAGTAGAGAGTGTCAGAGGAGGCAGTGATGCTCAGCTGCACTGTGTCTTGACAGGTACTCTGTGGATCGACGCACTGACCTCGACAGAATATTCAACATCTATGCAGGGAATGGATCCTTATTCATCTCCAAGCCTCTTGACCGGGAAGAAACTCCCTGGCACAACATCACTGTCACTGCAACTGAAATCAGTAAGTTGCACCTCATTTATCTCTGAAGAGCTTCAGAACTGAGAACATTCTACTGAGAACATTCTGTGATTGCTCTTGTTTCATTAATTTTGCCTTTATTTTCTCTCCCCCCCAGATATTATCAACAGACAGAGATCCTTAAAATATCCACTTAAAAACTACTCTTTATGCTGGGATTATTTTTGGTCATATAGGAAAATGGAATTTTGCATTTCTAGGCTCTGCAAAACTGTACAGGATATATTAGACAAATTAATTACTGCCCTGAGATTTTCCAGCTAATGATGTAGGGCAGGTGTGTTCCAGTGGCTCTGTCTTAAGATAAATCCTTGCAAAATTCCAGATAGTATCAACAGACAGAGTTCCTTTAAATATCTACCCAAAAACTACTCTTTATGCTAGGATTATTTTTGCTCATATAGGAAACTATAATTTGGCATTTCTAGGCTCTACAAAACTGTGCAGATATATTAGGCAAATTAATTATTGCCCTGAGATTTCCCAGCTAATGATGTAGGGCAGGTGTGTTCCAGTAGATCTGTCCTAAGATAAATCATTGGGAAAATCATTGGGAAAATCCAGATATTACCAACAGACAGAGTTCCTTTAAATATCCACCTAAAAACTACTCTTTATGCTAGGATTACTTTGCTCATTTAGGAAAACAGAATTTGGCATTCCCAGGCTCTACAAAACTGTGCAGGATATGTTAGACAAATTAATTATTTCCCTGAGATTTCCCAGCTAATGATGTAGGGCAGGTGTGTTCCAGTGGCTCTGTCCTAAGACAAATCATTGGGAAAATCACTGAGGGAAAAAAAAAGATGCCCATGACAGACAAATGACACAGTCAGTGCAAACAGGGGGAGAAATCAAGTTTTGCCCGAACTGCTTTAATTTATCTCAGGAAATGGCATCATTCAAAGCCAAGACTAGAGAAAATCCCTTCCCTTCCATGTCTGAAGCAAACCCCAGCCCTAACCCTTTCACTTGGATTTCTTACTGTTCTGTGGGACATTTTTAGGCCTGGATGTCTCTTGTCTGCCTTTTCTTTCCAGTCAACTGGTAACAGTGATCAGAGGGAAATCAGAGACATTTCAGGGAACGACTTTTCTCCTCTCCTTCCTTCCCCCTATAGATTCCTCAGGAGTCTGTATACTTAACAGTCTGTCAGTTTGGGTAATATGGAGAGCTGAATTAAATCCTAACCTTCAGACAGACTGATACCTTTGCTTTAGAAATGATATTTCAATGCCTGGATCAAATACTGTCTCCCTTTTCAATATGTAACCTCTGGCTTTGGAGAGCAAATAACTGAGCACCAATTAATAATAACATAGAATCATAGATTCATAGAATTATAGATTCATAGAATTATAGAATCACAGAATCACAGATTCATAGAATCACAAAATCATAGAATCATAGATTCATAGAATTATAGATTCATAGAATTATAGAATCACAGAATCACAGATTCATAGAATCACAGAATCATAGAATCATAGATTCATAAAATCACAGATTCATAATATCATAGAACCACAGACTCATAGACTCATAAAATCATAGAATCATAGATTCATAGATTCATAAAATCATAGAATCATAGATTCTATTGTAATATAAATAATTTTCTTGTTTCAGATAATCCTAAACAAAGTAGCCAGATACCTGTCTTCATTGGGAAAATATATATATATATATATAGATATATAAATACAAAAGATCATTTCAAGTCTTTTCCTAGATTGTAAATCTTTGCATTGTGATATAAATAATTTTCTTATTTCAGATAATCCTTAAACAAAGCAGCTAGATACCTGTCTTCATTGGGGAAAAAAAAATATATATAATACATTATTTCAAGTCTTTTCCTAAGTTGTAAATCTTTCTATTGTAATATGAATAATTTTCTTGNCTGTAGGTCCATTTTAAAACTCAGCTAATTTCACCACCTTCACTGCCATCCTCTGGGTTGCCAGCAGGATGGCCCAGGTGACAGCCATGCACCCATCTCTGGCAGGGTTTGGAGGCAGCAGCACACCATGTCTCCAAGCTTTACAAAAACCAAGCATTGACTTCATGAGGAGTTAGTGTGGAGCTAACCCCATGAGGGCTCTGCCCTTTCAGCTTCACCATCCCTGATGAGGAACCCAGAGCTGCCAGGACTATGAAATGGCCAATTCCCTCTCCCAGGACATGATTTGCTCTCCAACTGAACCTCTAGGTAATGCATTTTGGTTGAGAAAGACAGTGTTAGATTATTCTTCATATTAAAAGTTGGCAGAAGCTTGCAAAAAAATTCTGACCTCATTCCAGTCACTTCGTAAAGGGCAACAAAACCTCATTACTGGTGAAATGAAGAACTTTATATATATTTATATATATATATAAAAGATCATTTCAGTATTTTCCTCGATTGTAAATCTCTGTATTGTAATATGAATAATTTTCTTGTTTCAGATAATCCTAAGCAAAGCAGCCAGATACCTGTCTTCATTCGGATCTTAGACATAAATGATCATGCACCAGAATTTGCCCAGTACTATGAAACCTTTGTTTGTGAAAATGCAAAAGCAGGCCAGGTAATCAAATGCTTATCCTACTGAAGAACTTGTTATGAAACTGTCCTGCAACAACAGCAGGAGGACTTCAGCATGTATTCCTTTGAACAGCTACAAACAACCTCAGCGCCTTTGTTCCTTACAGGCTGCAGAAAGGATCAGGGGTTTTAAAAACACAAAAGGTGGAGGTGGAAGATGCAGGATTTTACCTTAGCATAATAAAATAGAATACAATACAAAATCATACTTTAAGGTGGCTTTTTTTTTTTTTCCATTTGTAATATTAGAAAAAAGAGTTTTAAGAACTAGTTCTGGATAATTCTATAGAGGCCTTTGTCCTGCCCTATCATTCAGTTTCATTCTGGATGTTTTTTTGCAGAGCCTAAGTCAAAGTAACCACTCTTACAAGTACAGAAAGCAGGAAAATCTTTTTAGTGGCTTTTTAGGGAGACATGAAAAATATGCTTTTATGAAAATGAAAAAAAAAAAAAAAAAAGCCAATTTTTTCCTAATTGTCATTTAAACTTCAGTTTGGAATTGAGTGGAGTTTGGTCAAAGCTCATCAAAACCAGCTCAGAAATTTTGTAATAATCTGAAAAGACAATAACAAGAGTTGTAAAGAAAAAAAAATAGATTGATAGCTGAGAAAGGAGGTAGACCAATGGAAGTCAGAGCCAGGGTATGACAGAAATCTTTCAGTGTCATTATTGCTGCAACCAAGATCTATTTCTGCTAATGCCTGCCTGCTTTTCAGCTCTAAATCCTGTAAAGGAAGATGTAAGCTTTGCTGAGTTTTAATTCTGAAAGTATCACAGTCTCACAGTGTGGCAGTTTAGGCTGGGTGCCCCCTGTCACTGCTACATGAGATACACCTCTGGTGTCCTGGGTGCCCACCCAATAGGGGTGGACACAGGAAACGTCGTATTTCTACCCATAAATCCTGCGCCCTATAAATCCATCTGCAAAGTCATTCTCTTCCTCTTTCTTCCCTCTCTGCCCCCGTGGGAGATGCTCTCTCTTATCGGGTAACGGTGGGGGAGTATCTCAGGCCTCTTAGGCCTGTCCAGGCCTAATGCCAGGAGGAGAATGGAAGGGGGGTGCAGTCTCAGAGCTGGCCAGCCTGAGACTTGCCTAGCAGCGGGAGGGGGGAAGAAAGAGCCCTGGGGGGTTTTGGGTGTACCCCCAGGTGGGAGGAGGGAAGGATTGGAAGCCTCTGGGTACTATGTAAGGGATCTGTATGATTTGAGATATTTCTTTGCTACTATGCTTTGTA
>VXBD01004354.1:74806-92129 GCA_013399975.1 Indicator maculatus | reverse complement strand
CACAGGAATGCATCCAGGTGGGGTTGGAAAGGCTCCAGAGAAGGAGACTCCACAACCCCCCTGGGCAGCCTGTTCCAGGGCTCTGTCACCCTCACTCTAAAGAAGTTTCTCCTCATGCTGAGCTGAAATCTTCTCTGTTCGAGTTTGAACCCGTTGTTCCTTGGCTTATCACTGTGAACCACCCAAAAGAGCCTGGCCCCCTCCCCTTGACACCCACCCCTCACCTATTGATAGACATTGATCAGATCACTCTCAGCCTTCTCTTCTCCAGACCAAACACCCCCAGGGCTCTCAGTCTCTCTTCACAGGGGAGATGCTCAAGTCCCCAAATCCTCCTCCTGGCTCTGCCTTGGATTCTCTCCATCAGGTCTCTGTCTCTCTTGAGCTGGGGAGCCCCAAACTGGACACAGGATTGCAGCTGTGGTCTCAGCAGGGCAGAGTAGAAAGGCAGAAGAACTTCCCCAGCCCTGCTGGACACAGCTTTCTTGATCCATCCCAGGATCCCATTGGCTCTCTTGGCCACAGTGGCACATTGTTGTTCCACGTATTTACCAAAGTGCTGGATTTAATAGCAAATTGTGGACCTTGAGATTGTCTTTCAAGCATCAGCCTAAGTCCATGCATGAGCCTCTTCTCTAAACTAGAGGGTAGAGCTGGAGTTTATTATTTTTGCTGGCATAAATGTGGGTAGATTTCTACTCTAGCAGAGAGAGGCCAGGATGAAGCCCTAAACTCTGATTTGTCATTGTCTTGCTTTGGGCTGAAATCACTCGGAGATGGCTGAATTTACAGAAACTATGTGGCAATGATCATAGNAGGCCACAAGAAAGTCTTCTTGGAGCCTTCTCTTCTCCAGACTGAACAGCCCCAACTGTCTCAGTCTGTCCTCATAGGAGAGGTGCTCCAGCCCTCTGCTCATCCTGGTGGCCCTTCTCTGGACACCTACCAGCATGTCCAGATCCCTCTTGTAATAGGGGCTCCAGAACTGGATGCAATACTCCAGGTAGGGTCCCAGCAGAGTGAAGTAGAGGGGGAGAATCACCTCCCTTGACCTTCTGGCCACACTTCTCCTGATGCAGCCCAGGCTCTGGTTGTCTTTCTGGGCTGCAAGTGCTCACTGCTGGCTCCTGTTGAGCTTCTCCTCCACCAGCACCCCCAAGTCTTTTCTTCAGGGCTGCTCTCCAGCCAGTGCCTGCCCAGCCTGTATTAATGCTTGGGATTGCCCTGCCCCTGATGCAGGACCAAAATGCAGGATGTTTTAATTGTCCTTAGAGCACAGTGTCCCTGCAGCACTGAAAGACTTTAAAAGGCTGGCAGATATGGAAATAGAGCAGGAAAGATGCTCATGATTTCCCTTGCTTGCTGCCCAGTGTGCTATTTAGCACAGCTGTGTGAGCTGAAAGTAGCATAAAATGGAACCTGAGATGAACCTAACTTTTCAAGTCCTGCAGAATTCCAGAGAGAGCAGGAAAATGAAATTCAAATGATGCTTGATGAATGATTTAACAGACCTATATATTAAAAAAAAAAAAAGAAGAGACAATACAGGAGAAAAATACAGTGGATTGCTGGAGTTTACAATCAATTTTATTTATTTGCCAGTCATTGTACCTAATACTGGAATTTAGGTAAGTGAGTTGGAAAGACAAAAGATACTTTGAGTAAAATCACTTGGATCTGAACAACTACTTGACCTTTATTTTAACTCTTTGGCAAGAAAGTCACACCCTTTTTGATGCAAATTTAACTCTTTGGCAAGAAAGTCCTACATTAGAATGTGCACACTGAAGTCAGTGGAAAGAATTACAATATTAGAAATTGTTTTAAACTACATTTTAGGTAGAGCTTTCTTAAGCTAAAAAAAGTGGAAGGAATTATCAGGAAAACGGGGAGAAAAAAAAGGACATTTCAAAGTAACTGAGGCTGGTGGTCAGAACATTGCATCTTAAATTGTGTGACATAAATTGTCTCATAAGATGCAACTGAAGCCTCATGGAATGAGCAAAAATTCCCTAAACTTCTGGTTGTTGTGCTTCCATAGCTTGATTTGATGTTTTATAAGCTGATTTTCCCAGGTGCAATGTGTTCAGATAATTCCAGGCATCGATTTCAAACAGCTGGCATATGACCTAAATTCTGGCTGTGCAGAAAAAGAATCTCCACCAAATCTCTTTACGTAATGTGAAATTGAGACAAATAAACCCTAAAAACTCTGTAAAATCACAGAATTGTCAGGGTTGGAAGGGACACCAAGGATCATCTAGTTCCAACCCACCCTGCCATGGGCAGGGACACCTCACACTAGATCAGGTTGCTCAGACCCACCTTAAAAACCTCCAAGGATGAGGCTGATCCTTGTGGCCTATGAATCTGTGAATCTGTTCAGTGTCTCTCTACCCTCACTGTAAAGAATTTCTTCCTAATCTCCAGTCTAACTTTACTCTCTTCCATCTTAAATCCATTCCCTCTCACACTATCGCTCCAAGCCCTTGTAAAAAAAGTCCCTCTCCAGCTTTCTTGTAAACCCCTTCAGGTAATGGAATTTCAGGGAACAGCCACAGGTCTTGCAGCCTGTCCCTGTAGGGCTCTGATCATCTTTGTAGCCTCCTCTGGATCCAGCCTAGAAGTTCCATGTCCTTCTTGTGCTTTGTGCTCCAGAATTGGATGCAGTTCTCCAGCTGGGGTCTCATGAGAGCAGAATTTGGGGGTCAGAATCACTTCCCTTGTCCTGCTGGTCACACTTCTTTTGCTGCAGGGTTGCTTTCTGAGCTGCAAGCCCTCACTGCTGGCTCCTGGAGAGTTTTTCCTCGTGAGCCAGCAACGCTACAACTTTTGTTGTGGTGCCTAAAATCAACAATGAATATAGAGAGACAAACCTGAACATATTCTGGCCAAGTTCCAGGCAGTCTGCATTGTTTAACTGTCTCCCTATAATACAATAAGGATACAGCATCATGTTGTGTCATTTATTGCTCCACCACCTTAGTTTTGATAAGAGGATGCTCTGGGGAGACCTTTTAGCAGCCCTCCAGTACCTGAAATAGGCCTACAAGACAGCTGGGGAGGGACATTTTGCAAGGGCTTGTAGGGATAGGATGAGAAGGAATGGATTGAAGCTTGAGGAGGGGAGATTTAGACTGGAGATTAAGAAGAAATTCTTCACAGTGAGGGTGGGGAGACACTGGAACAGGTTGCCCTGGGAGGTTGTGGCTGCCCCTTCCCTGTAGGTGTTCAAGGCCAGGTTGGACAAGGCAGCCAGCAACAGGGGCTAGTGGAAGCTCTCCCTGTCCATGGTAGGGAGGTTGGACTAGATGATCTTTCAGGTCCCTTCCAACCCAAACCTAAATTCTATGATTTCAGAGACAACCTGCATCATCTGTCTTATTAGAATCACTCTTGCTTCCTGACATACCACAGCAGTGCTTTTACATCTGGTGCATGTTGAAGGAGAGTCAGGCTGAGGAGATAAATACATGCAGTTTATAATTTTTTTTTAATTGGGCCCAGCTACTAATCACACCACTCTGTAAATCTCAGCTGCCCCAGGAATTAGTCAGAATGATCAAACATCGCTCTCTGCCACTGAGGGACATCACTCATTCCCCACACCAGCAGATACCAGGGGCTGCACTCAGGGTGTGTTTTTCAGATAGCATTAGGAGGGTCAGAGGAAAGAGAATCCTACAGCCACTCCTCCTCCCCTGCTGCCTTTTTTTTTTTTTTTTCCTTGCTGTTGTTTCCAAACAGCAATGATATGGCTGGGGAGAAACATTCTCACCAGAGGTGGGGCTCTGTTCATTAGGAGGCTGGAACAGATTGGTCACCGATCAAGTCCTGTTCCACTGGCTAACACACACAGGCTAGAGATAAAAGAAACAAACACAATGCAGCTTCCTTCTCACCCAATTTAGAAATCCCTAATCCCTTAATGGCATGCTGGGGCCCCCGGGACTGCTGCAGGGAGGGCTCTGATACCAGTCCGCTCATGCCCTTGTCACGAAAATTAATTGGGTCTTTTCTGCTGGCTTAGAGGATGAGTCCTCTCCATGGAAACCAGGAATATTTACTCGAAAAGAAGAATGCTTTAACAGAACCATTTGCTGGTAACGATTTGGCTAATTTCAACACCTCTCAACAGCAACATTTAAGGCAACAAACCTGGCTTCCTATTATCTACAGGGAGGCAATATTCTTTCCTGCCATTCAGGGGCTCTCAGACATCAGAACATAGAAAGGGTTTGCTTCTGATTCTGCAAGCTGGTAGATTTTTCTTCTCATTAGCCTCCATACTCCCTTTTTCAGATGGAACAGGAGGAGATCACATTTTTTCATGTGGCCATTGCTAACCATCAGTCACAAGCTGTTTATATGTTGCAGCTGCCTCCTCTAGGAGGTTTGATTTTGGGAGAGACTCATCCTGACAGCTTGTCTCTCGTCTGAAGTAGGAGTTGGGAGTTCAAGGCAGAATATTCCAACATCTGATAAGCATGCAGTCCTGCTTTAAAACTGCCAACATGTTTATGGAACAGAGCCAAGACTTGAAAAACCAAACTGCTTTGCCTTACCAGACATGAAGCTTTGCTAAGTAGCAGGCATTTTAGAACCTTTCTTCAGGCATAAAGTATCAAGATCAAAACCTTACACGCGTGGTGGAAGCTGCTTTCTGCACCAGCATCACACAGAATTGTGTCTAAACTGTGTGATCCCTCAAGCCACAATATTCAGAGAGGTGCAGCCACTGGCAGCTTGGATTGATTTGATTTTGAGACACTTCTATCTGCTTGACACAGAGGAAGTGTATTAGTACTTAATTCCTAAAGAATATCAGCCATTCCAAATTCTTCTACAAAATCTTCGTCCTACTGCTCTTTAGCTGGGAGGGGAGAAGCCTGAGAAGTGACCTCATTGCTGTTGATAAAGATGTGGAGGGTGAGTGTCCAGAGGCTGGAGCCAGGTTCTGCTGGGTGATGCTCAATGACAGCACAAGGGGCGATGGGTAGTAGGTGAGGCATAGGAAGTTCCATGGAAACAGAAGGAAGAATTATTTCCCTGGAACAGGCTGCTCAGGGGGACTGTGGAGTCTCCTTTACTGGAGATGAAATCCAGGACCAGCCTGGATGTGTTCCAATGTGTTCAGGTATAGGTGATCCTGCTCTGGCAGAGGGGTCGGACTGGAGGAGCTTTTGAGGTCCCTTCCATCCTGTAATGCTCTGTAATTCTGTGATTAATACATGCACCACTACTTAGTGATTGGCCTCACCAGGAAGCAAAAGGGAAAAGAGAATTAAAGCACAGAAGAAACAAAAAGTTGCATTTCCATCATTCCCCCCACAGTATTTACACACTGCTACCTGCTGATGCTTGTCAAAAGCGGAGAGGCTCTCTCACAACTTTTTCATAGTTTATTGTGGTCAAAGAGGTGAGACCTTTCCAGATTCCATGAGATATCTTTTTTTTTTTTTCAACAAAAAGCCAAGCTTAATAAATTTTAAGAATGACAAAGCCAGTCAATGACAAAGCTGCAAGACATAGAATTTGTTCTGTTCTCCACCTTCACCACTTCAGAAAAATACCACCAAAAAACCCCAAACCACAGCAAAATGTCTCAAACATCCCTTTTTCATGTCTCTGGTGGTGTTTTTTTAAGTCTTATCTCAGAAGCAGCTGAAAGGAGATAAATGACACCTGAGAAATTTCACTGTTGTACAATGTTCAGGTTTAACTAAGAGCATAATGCAACAAGGACAGAAGCCCAACTGATTCCAGTGGATTGAAGACCTACTCCTCTGCCTATCTATAACCACATACCAGAAGCAACAAAATGCAGCAGCTGCTCCTGTATCTCTACTTGAACAATGTCTGTCTCCACTGGTCTTATTTCTGAGACTCGAAGGATATTTTTCATGTTAGATGACAATTGAATCCATTTTAAAGCTTAAAAACTGCACTATATGCAGCAGCAGACAAACTTCAGATCCCTGTGAAAGTGCCATTAGTGGAGGGTCACAGAATCACTATGGTTGGAAATGACCTTCAAGATCATAGAATCATAGAATCACAGAATCATAGAATCACAGAATCATAGAACGGTTTGGGTTGGAAGGGACCTGCAAAGCTCATCCAGTCCAACCCCCTCTGCAGTCAGCAGGGACATCCTCAATCAGAGCAGGTTGCCCAGAGCCCTATCAAGTTTCATGTTGAATATCTCCAGGGATGGGGCCTCAGCCACCTCCCTGGGCAACCTGTTCCACTGCTCTCCTGGTACAGAACATTTTCCTAACATTCAGTCTAAGTCTTCTCTGGTTTGAAGCCATTGTCTCTCATCCTGTCCCTGCAGATCTTTGCAAACAGTCTCTCTCTCCATCCTTTTTGTAGCCCCCTTCAGGAACTGGAAGGTTGCTATTAGGTCTCCCTGAAGCCTCCTCTTCTTCAGGCTGAACACCCCCAGCTCCCTCAGCCTGTCCTTATAGCAGAGGTGTTCTGACCCCCTGATTGTTTTTGTGGCCCTCCTCTGGACCTCCTCCATCACGTCCATGTCCTTCCTTTCTTGAGGGCTCCAGAGTAGGAGGCATCATCAAGCCATCACATTTATAGTGAATTTTCAAAGAAGGAATTATGAAAAAAAGGGTTGGAAATTGCCTTTCAGCCACCACTGATATTCTGCTGTTTTGCAAGGAAGCAGTAGCAGACAATCTTGCAGTCACTTTCTTTGTCTCAAATTTTCTTTTGCTAATAGAAATTTGTCCCCTGAAACCTGTTTGCATTTTGCCCACCCAGAAGCCTCAACTGGTTCAGATTTCTCCTGTGAGCCTTTCCAGAATCTGTCTGAAGCATGCCTCTGTGTTTTTAAAGGGTGTACTCTGGAGGTAACGTGCAGCTCTGCTTTATTCACATGGCATGCCAAGTCAGCACAGGCTAAAAAGTCTGTCTAAAAAAAAAAATGGTTAGGTGGTGCTGATCTCTGTGCTGTTAAAAATGCATTACAAGCTTAATGGTTGCTTTAATGGCTCCTCTATTCCTTTTAGAGGCAGTCTCAAGGCTGAACCTGCAACTCAACTCTCCTACTCCTGCAGCTCTCCATATCCACAGATGCAATCTCAGAAACAATAAGGGCATGCTCTGAAGTGCTAAAGGACTGTTGTTATTTCAGAATGCCCTCAACTAGCTTTTAGTCACTTTCTGTTTTCCCAGCTTGAAGAAAACTGGACAGCAGGCTACACCTAGGGATGTACTAGACATGTGTAAGAGATCTGTTACTAGGCAGCCTATTCATCTCCAATTACTTTTCAGAGATGAGCCTGAATGGTGATAAAATAGCCTGACATGAACTACAATCACAGTTTTTATTCTGGTATAAGTCATGGCCTTAAAATCACAGTGTCCAGGGGAAAAGAAAACATCACAAAACAGGATTATAATTGGGCCGTTCCATGAGACAAACAAACAAAACAGAAAGAGAGAAAAAGGAAAAGGGAAAGGAAAAGGGAAAAGGAAAGGAAAACGGAGAAGGAAAGGGAAAGGGAAAGGGAAAGGGAAAGAGAAAGGGAAAGGGAAAGGGAAAGAGAAAGGGAAAAGGAAAAGAAAAAGAAAAAGAAAAAGAAAAGGGGAAGGGAAAAAAGAAAAATAAAAAATAAAAATAAAAAAGAAATAAATTTAAAAAAAGAAAAAAGAAAAAGAAAAAGAAAAAGAAAAAGAAAAAGAAAAAGAAAAAGAAAAAGAAAAAGAAAAAGAAAAAGAAAAAAGGAAAGGAAAAGCAAAAGAAAATAAAAGAAAAAGAAAAAAAAAACACCAAGAAAAAAAAGGAAAATAAAAATAAGGGGGAAAAAACAGAAGAATAAAAAAAAAATGGTGCCAATGGAAATAGGTCCAAACATTTTAAGAGACTCTTTAGCTTTATCAAGAAGGAAATTCTTCAAGGAGGGTTTCCAAGGGGAAATTATTATAAGCACTTTGCCCTCAATGTAAAGGAGAAAAACTTTATGTCAGTGCCTAAGTTTCAATTTCCATTACCCTGACAGAAAAGTGGCTCCTAAAAACTTGAATTTCCACAATAAGATCCACTCAGGAGTGTTTCTCTAAACACACAGAAATTCACATGCAGGTGCACACACAATCCTTACAAGAATGCCAACAATGCTGTGCTTTCCAATTTGTGCTCATTTCCCTGAGGATTTAAGGAAGGAAAAAGAAATGGGAATGGTTTTAATCTTCTCTAATCTTGATATGCTTGAAATATATTTGGGTAAAAGTTGTTTTCCTGGAATCACAGAATCACAGAATGTTAGAGGTTGGAAGGGACCCCTGGAGATCATTCAGTCCAACCCCCCTGCCAACAGCAGCATCACCCAGGGTAGTCCACAAAGGAGTGCATCCATCCAGGTTGGTTTGGAAAGGCTCCAGAGAAGGAGACTCCACAACCCCCCTGGGCAGCCTGTTCCAGGGCTCTGTCACCCTCACTCTAAAGAAGTTTCTTCTCTGCACACCACCAGAAAGAGCTTGGCCCCTTCCACTTGGCATCCACCCCTCACATATTGATAGACATTGATCAGATGCCCTCTCAGTCTTCTCTTCTCCAGACTAAACAGCCCCAGAGCTCTCAGTCTCTCTTCACAGGGGAGATGCTCAAGTCCCCAAATCCTCCTTGTGGCTCTCCCTTGGATTCTCTCCAGCAGGTCTCTGTCTCTCTTGAACTGGGGAGCCCCAAACTGGACACAGGATTGCATCTGTGTTCTCAGCAGGGCAGAGTGCACCTCATAAACCTGACAACATCAGAGATCCTTCTCTAAACTCCTGATGATCATAACTCAATGTGCTCAATTTACAGCTGTCTACCTATAAACCAAAAACAAACAAATAAGCAAAACCTTAATTAGATACTATTTCTAATTTCCTTTTACCTTTCATTTGGAAAATTTCACTTGCCTAACATTCTTTCCCATTGTTCTTTCATTCTCCCACCTTTCCTGATGGAACAACAACTGGCTCTCAATTTATGCAGCCAATAGTTAGAGCAGGTGATAAGGTGGTTTGTTGTCTTTTTATTTTTCCTTTTTTAACCTTTCCCTCAAGAGTAAGTTTTCAATGTAGTTTGGTCCTTCTATGCCTGGCACAATTGTCCTCCATGTGATTTGCACTTTAAGGGAATCAAATCCAGATCCTACAACCATCCCACTGATGACATCTCAAAAAGCCCCAAGCTACTTAGCTGCAGTTTCTGGTAGCTATTCTAACAGGATATTTTCTCCTTGAGTTCTTCAGCAAGCAGTTGAACAAATGTTATCACTTATTCCAATTCTCTTTCTTCTCTCTGGTACTTTTATACTTCTTCCATCTTTTCAAACTTGTGAAAAAGTGAGAAGAAAATTTTCTTCTTACAATGGAATAGTTTAGTCCTATCAGAAGTACTTATTTTTGGTAGCTATATTACATTTTTTGCAGTAAGGACTTCAAAACTAAACTCAAGCATCTGGTCTGGTCTCCTCTGTGGTGCCACTCTCAAAGGAAGATTATGGCAAAAAGAAAAGCAACGGGACATTGGAAAAATGCTGGCACAATCAGAACCTCAGCAATCTATTGAACATAAGGAAGGACTGCCATAAGGAGGGACTTGGCTAAGTTGGGAAAGAGCTAAAACTTACAAAATAAAAATAAATAAATAAATTAAAGAGTAATGATCACCAAAAGGCTTAAAAAGTGAAGAGAACTTATAAATTTAGTTCTTGTCCTAATCACACTTGGCAAAACTGCATAATCCTGCCTTCAGCATAGGCACATCCTCTTGTACAAGGCTAATGTTCACAAATTGCCTTTCAAGCTCACAAGATGTTAGTGGTTGGAAGGGACCTCCAAAGATCATTGAGTCCAACCCCCCTGCCAGAGCAGGACCATGGAATCTAGTGCAGGTCACACGGGGATGCATCCAGAGGAGTGTTGAAAGTCTTCAGATCAGGAGACTCCACAACCTCTCTGTGGAGCCTGTTCCAGTACTCTGTGACCCTCAGTGGAGAAGTTCCTCGTGTTGAGGTAGAACCTTGGTGTGCTGTAGTTTATATTCACTACCCTAAGTTCTTTGTTATGCCTCAAAAATAGAAGGAAAATGATTTTAAAAAAACTTGGAGCTGCTTTAGAAGGAGCTGCTAGGAAGCCAATGAGCCAAACTCAGAGTTCTTTACTGTTGATTTGCCTGTAATAACTTGATATTATTCATTGCACCCCAAAATTAAGTAGGAAAAAATGGGCCAATGACTCATGCAGTACAACACAAGCAGCAGCAGATTCCTGAGTGATACAGTAAGAAGAACATTTTATTTTTGGTAGCCCTATGATCATGCTTGTCTAGCACATTGCTCCATCCTCAGAGATGCTAAATGTCCTCCAAAAATTAACTGTGCCCGTCAAGCTGATGTTCAGAGGCAGCACATAAGAAAAAAGGCATTTCTCACTTGATTGCTGCAAAGCTTAAAAACCCTCTCAGTGTTACTTGTCAATTACTGTAGGTTTGGTGGTTTGTTTTTTTTTTTTTTGAAGGAGTCATGCTGTACTTTCCCTGGAAATATCAGAAAAAAAGCCTGCAAAATAAGTCTTTGATAATGAATGGCTTTGATGTCTGTGGGGTTTCAAGATGCCCTACACGCTGCAAACCTCAAGGCAGTCGTTGGCTCCTTCATGGCTTTGAAAGAAACAAATCTGACTGCTGAGCTCTTTCTGCCTCTGTGTTTAGGTGTTGTAAGAAATTGCTCCTAGTTAGCTGCAGCATCCTCAGTTGAAACTTCCTCCCATACTCATTCAGCCAAGCTTTACCATCGTGTGATTGAATTCAAAACACGTCCTTGCAAGCCAAGGTGGAGTAGGGATCAGTCTCCAGTCTGATAGCCACTAGGAAGTGCAGAGGGCACAGCAGGCATTCATGTGGCTGACTAAAATTACTATCATCCATGTAACCTGGCATGGTGAGAGCTCTCACAAGTCCTTTCACAAACCACAGCTGCTCCCAGGTAGCTTTTACTTCCTTGTTCATGCAGCTGTTTTCCTTACAGAATCACAGAATCACAGAATATTAGGGGCTGGAAGGGACCTCCAAAGCTCATCCAGTCCAACCCCCCTGCCAGAGCAGGATCACCTAGAGCAGGTCACACAGGAACATATCCAGGCAGGTCTTGAATATCTCCAGAGAGGGAGACTCCATAGCCCCCCTGGGCAGCCCATTCCACTGTTCCCTCACCCTATAATTCTTCCTCCTGTTTCCATGGAACTTCCTATACCTCAACTTCTACCACTGCCCCTTGTGATGGCATTGGGCATCACCCAGCAGAGCCTGGCTCCAGGCCCCTGGCACTCACCCTGTACATACTTACAAACATGAATGAGGTCACCCTCAATCTCCTCTTCTCCAAGCTAATGACCCCTCAGCTCCCTCAGGCTCTCCTCGTAAGGAAGATGTTCCATTCCCTTCAGCATTTTTGTGGCTCTGTGCTGGACTATTTCAAGCAGTTCCCTGAGGTCCTTCTTGAACTGAGGGGCCCAGAACTGGACACAATATTCCAGATGTGGTCTCACCAGGGTAGAGCAGAGAGGGAGAAAAACCTCTCTGGACCTACTCACCACAACACTTCTAATCCACTCCAGGCTACCATTGGCCTTCTTGGCCACAAGAGCACATTGCTGGCTCAAGGTCAACCTAGCCTTTATCAGCCTAGTAGCAGATAGAAAGATACAAATTGCTCTGTGTGTGTGTCTGTGTGTGTGCCTACATACGCATGAGTACACACAGGTGCATGTTCTGGTGCAACAGGAAAGCCTGTGCAATCCAAATGCATTGCTGGAGCCTCTCCTTTTAAGCCTCCTCTGGCCCTGTGCTGGGCTCCCTCCAAGTTGAGTTGCCTTGTTAGGGCAGCTCTTAAACTCAACAGCCAAAGGTTTCAGTTTGGGAAGGAGTAAAGCATCTCTGTTTATTATTTCAGGAGAACCAAGTGTCCTACCAGTGCAGCAGGAGTAGATAAGGTGGACTGGGAATTAGACCCAGCACATAATTGGCTTGCACAATGCTCTGTGTCATTGCTACATGAGGCCACAGCAGGTTTGTGGCTTAGTCAGAAGGGCAGTTCTTGCTATACAGCTGCAAGCTACATACTGAGTGCAAATCAAAGCACATGGCTGTCCTGCAGTGAGGACTGGGCCCCTGTGTCCTCCTCCATTAGGTATTTAAACAACAAACCAACAATTCACTTACTCTAAACTCTCCTGCATGTGTGTGGAGGAATATTTGGCTTGGAGCACCAGTGTCTGTCTTCAGATAGAGGCTGATGAGATTTTTGCTCACCATGAAAAGCAGAGACCTTGATTCCAACCCAAGATTTCTAAACCCTGCTGAAATGCTGTTTCTCTTTATAGCTGATACAGACAGTGAGTGCAGTGGACAGAGACGAGCCCCCACGAGGACACAGATTTTTCTTTGAGCTGGTGCCAGAATTTGCTGCTCAGCCAAACTTCTCCATTGTGGACAACAAAGGTAACCTCCTGCCCAGTCCCACCCCCTTCCAGGACAAAAAAGAAATAACACTTCATCCTTTTTTCTATGTTTTTTTTTTTTTTCTGTTCCAGATAACACAGCAGGAATTATGACCAGGAGAAACGGCTACAGCCGCAGTAAGACGAGTACCTACCTCCTGCCAATCCTAATCTTTGACAATGATTACCCCATCCAGAGCAGCACTGGCACCTTGACCATCCGAGTGTGTGCCTGTGACAGCCATGGCAACATGCAGTCCTGCAGTGCTGAGGCCTTGTTCCTCCCTGCTGGCCTCAGCACAGGGGCACTGGTGGCCATTCTCCTCTGCATCATTATCCTGCTAGGTAAGAACCAGTAACCAAACGTTTAATGGGCAAGGCAGAGGTCTGCTCACTTCAGGACAACTGCTTTCTGAGATGGAAAAGGATCTGGGAGAGTAGGTGAGACCTACAATGGTCTGCTCATCATCATTGCTGCTCAGAATGTGTGAAAAGTGATATAGAATCATAGAGCTGTTGAGGATGGAAGAGACCTATGAGACCATCAAGTCCAGCCCCTCACCTAGAGCTCACAATCCCACCACTACTGCTAAGCCACTACCACTAAATCATGTCCCTCAGCACCACATCAATGCATCTTTTAGATACCTCCAGCTGATGAATGCACCACCCCCCTGGGCAGCCTGCTCCAATGCTTCAGAACCCTTTCTGTGAAGACATTTTTCCTAACATCCAACTTGAACCTCCCCTGGCACAACCTCAGGGAGTTTCCCTTTGTCCTCTTGTTTGTTGCATGTGAGAAGAGACTGACCCTCACCTGGATCCAACCTCCTTCAAGGTAGTTGTAGAGGGTGAGGAGGCCTCCTTTTAGCCTCCTGTTCTCCAGATTAAACAACCAAAGTTCCCTTAGCTGTTACTTGTAAGATTTGTATTTGAGGCTCTTCACCAGCTTGGTTGCTTCTTTGGACATGTTCCAGCACCTCTTGGAGTGAGGGGCACAAAACTGAACCCAGTACTCAAGGTATGGCCTCTCCAGTGCCAAATGGAAGGGGAAAATGAGATTAGCAACATTATTTAGATCAAACACACTTGAACATCTAGGGTAATTTTCAGTTTCCATGCTTGTTTGAGTAATATTTTTATCTTATAAACAGATCTTCATTTAGATTCAGGACTTTAAAATCATATTCATGAAGCTGAGTGATACGTTTCTCAATGATTAAGAAAACAAATAAATATCAATTATGCTAGCTATTTCATCATTAATGGTTTCTAGTTTTTATACCCAGGAAGTATTAAGCTCAAAAGCATAGAAGAGAAACATTCAGTTGCTTTCAAGTGGTGGTGAGAGCAGCTGATTAAATAAATTGTGAGCACAGAACTTAGAGGGGCAGATGGAGAGCAGACAGGTGAGGTGATGTAAGAAGAGGTTAGAATAAATCCCAGCTCCTAACTTTGTGTTATGAGCATAAGAACTGCAGCTTGCCTGCTTGGCTTTCCAGGGAAGTGTCTCTTTGCAAGTGCCATCATCTCTACTTTGCAGACAAGCTCTGTGGAAAACCTCTTTGCCTTTCCACCTGTCCTGGTAAAGCAGAGCTTGCCAAGAAGCAAGCAACAAACTTACAGATCCAATCATCCCTTCTATTCACCAGCACTCAAATCTTTCAGAGTAAAGTCTTTGCCCCTAAGGCTCAGCAAAAATGCTCAGCAGCCACTGTTGTACCTCACTGACAGAAGGTCTTGCTGGCCTCTCCTATTTACTGCATCTCCTGGACCTAGGGTCAGATTTTGGATTCATTTAGGCATTGAAATCCTACTGGAATCAACAGCACTTAGGCAGAAGAATGTATTTACAGATCTTAACTTCAGCCTTTCATCTCCCTC
This sequence comes from Indicator maculatus, assembly GCA_013399975.1. NCBI lineage: Eukaryota > Metazoa > Chordata > Aves > Piciformes > Indicatoridae > Indicator > Indicator maculatus. The sequence continues at coordinate 77,738 of VXBD01004354.1, read as the reverse complement.
TGTAGAGCTTTATTTTTGAGCCAATCCTCACCGCTCCAAAAGGAAGAGTTATTCAACTAACATTTCTCAAACTAGGGGAATCAAGTTTTTGAAAAGAAACCATCACAGGATCACAGGATGTCAAGGGCTGGAAGGGACCCAAAGAAATCGAGTCCAACCCCCCTGCCAGGGCAGGACCATAGATTCTAGCTCAGGTCACACAGGAACACATCTAGATAGGCCTTGAAAGTCTCCAGAGAAGGAGACTCCACAACCTCCCTGGGCAGCCTGTTCCAGTGCTCTGTGACCCTTACAGTAAAGAAGTTTCCCCTTGTGTTGAGGTGGAACCTCCTGTGCTGCAGCTTCCATCCATTGCTCCTTGTCCTATCACAGGGAGCAAGCGAGCAGAGGCTGTCCCCTCCCTCCTGACCCCCAGCCCTCAGAGATTTATAAATATTTATTAAATCCCCTCTCAGCCTTCTCTTTTCCAGACTAAAAAGACCCAGGTCCCTCAGCTGCTTCTCCCCAGGCAGTGCTCCAGTCTCCTATCATCCTCTTAGCCCTCCACTGGATGCTTTCCAGCAGGTCCCTGTCCCTCCCAAACTGGGGAGCCCAAAACTGAACACAGTACTCAAGATGAGGTCTGACTAGGGCAGAGTAGAGGGGAAGGAGAACCTCCCTCGATCTGCTGACACTCTTGAGTAGCAAAGATTGGATTTTGAGTCTTTCAGTAATTAAAGCTAAAAAAAATATATCTTTTTAATAATATTGATAGCTGAAGAGCTTCAGGTTCTTCTTTTCAGAAGGACCTGTAGATCCCACTTTCAGAATCACTTGCTATCAAGAATGGGAATTACTTTTGCTAAGGACATTCAGCCATACTTGATGGCATTTTCCTCAGTGACTGCTTCACAAAATTAAAACATCCATGGCAGCATGTTGTAGTTTAAGACTTTGTCTGATTTGCAACACCAGCTTAGAATCATAGAATCACAGAATTGTAAAATGGTCTGGGTTGGAAGGGACCTCCAAAGGTCATCTAGTCCCTCTGCACTCAGCAGGGACATCCTCAACCAGATCAGGTTGCCCAGAGCCCTGTCCAGCCTCACCTTGAATATCTCCAGGGATGGGACCTCAACCACCTCCCTGGGCAACCTGTTCCAGTGTTCCACTCCCCTCATGGTGCAGAACTTGTTCCTAACATCCAATCTAAATCTGCTTTTCTCTAGTTTGAAGCCATTATCCCTCATCCTATCACTGCAGGAATTTTTAAACAGTCTCTCTCTCCATCCTTCTTGTAGCCCCCTTCAGGGGGGCTGGAAGACCACTAGGTCCTGGAAGACCACTATTAGGTCTCTCCAGAGCCTCCTCTTCTCCAGGCTGAACACCCCCAGTGCCCTCAGCTTGTCCTTGTAGCAGAGCTGCTCCAACCCCCTGATCATTTTCATGGCCCTCCCCTGGATCTCCTCCATCAGGTCCATGTCCTTCCTATACTGAGGGCTCCAGATCTGGATGCAATACTCTGGGTGAGGTCTCACCAGAGCACAGTAAAGGGACAGTCAAGCAGTAAAGCTTAATTGTTTATGTATTTCAGATAGATCTTATTTTAATCATTGCTTCCATAGGCTTAAGACAAAAAAAAAAAAAAATTACAAAATAAAATCAAACCAGAAGATTTGGCTGCTATAAATACATTAATATCATTTTCCTTAGTAACTCCTTAACTTTCCTTATTAACTACTTGGTGGTAGATTTTCTCTCTGTTTTCATAAGAAAAATCCCATCTCAGCCTTATTTTTTTTCCCCAGTTCAACAGATATGTTGATTTATTTAATTTCTAACTACCTTTTCATTATTATTATTATTATTATTATTATTGTTGTTGCTGTTGTTATTATTACTACTGCTACTATTCCTCTTTTGTTTCCTTTCAGTATTGGTTGTCTTGTTTACGGCTCTCAAGAAGCAGAGGAAGAAAGAACCTCTGATCATCTCCAAGGATGATGTTCGGGATAACATTGTGACCTACAACGATGAAGGAGGTGGGGAGGAAGACACCCAGGCTTTTGACATTGGCACACTGAGAAATCCAGAAGCGAGGGAGGAAAGCAAGATGAGGAGAGATGTTATCCCAGAAACTATATTCCAGATCAGGCGGACTGCGCCGCTTTGGGAAAACATCGACGTCCAAGATTTTATCCATAGGAGGTTAAAGGAGAATGATTCAGACCCAGCTGCCCCTCCTTATGATTCACTAGCAACCTATGCCTACGAGGGAAATGATTCCATAGCGAATTCCCTCAGCTCCCTGGAGTCTCTCACCACAGAGGCTAACCAGGATTACGATTACCTCAGTGACTGGGGACCTCGGTTTAAAAAACTGGCGGATATGTACGGGGGAGAGGATAGCGACCGAGAGTGAGGAGAATGTTGCCTATAACCTGCTCAGTGTTAGTGCAATCCATGTCTCTGTTACCACATCAAGTGGCCTACTCCCTCTCCTTTGGGAATTAAAAGAAAAACTCAGCTCTGAGAACTAGGTGTTGTCTTTAGTCAGAAGTTTGCTTCATCGATAAGTCAATGTGAATGAATAGGAATGAGTTAAGACGTTCAAGAAATCAGTAATTCGCCCTCTCTGCCTAGGAACCTCTGGTAAAAGGTTTTTAGCCACAGTGAAAAAGACAATAAAAGGCTTTTTGTGCCTTTAACAATGAGGTGAAAACTAACTTTCTTTCTTTCTTTCTTTCTTTCTTTCTTTCTTTCTTTCTTTCTTTCTTTCTTTCTTTCTTTCTTTCTTTCCTTTCTTTCTTTCTTTCTTTTTCTTTCTTTCTTTCTCTTTCTTTCTTTCTTTTCCTTTCTTTTCTTTCTTTTCCTTTCTTGTCTTTCTTTCTTTTTCTTTCTTTTCCTTTCTTTTCTTTTTTCTTTTTTTTTTCTTTCCTTCCTGCCTTCCATA
>VXBD01004354.1:32690-74741 GCA_013399975.1 Indicator maculatus | reverse complement strand
AAATATATACTTTAAAAAAAGAAAAAAAAAAGAAGGTTAACATTACTGTCATATTTATTGAGTTGAAGGACGTCTGTGTGTGGATTCATCATGATATTTTTATATCTGTATATTTATATTTTTGTATTTTTATGCAATAAATTAGTATTTATAAAAACACTCCTGGCTCAGGTGCTGCTCTGTTCAGCAGTAGGAACTGCCCAGTCTTTGGGGAGCAAAGGAAGGAGCATACTGTGCAAGGCTTGAGGGTTTTTTGGCTGCATCATGTCTTTGCTCACACAGGTGCTCTCTGGAATTCAAACCCCTGGGTTCCACTAGCTTCATGGTAAAGAACTTGTTCCTAACATCCAAGCTGAATCCACTCTTCCCTAATTTCAAACCACTTCCCCTGAGGACAGCTATTTGGTCTCCCTGGAGTCTTTTCCCCTCCAGGCTGAACAACCCCAGCTCTCTCAGCTTGTCCTTGTAGAACAGATGTTCCAGTCTCCTATCATTTTTGTGGCCATCTTCTAATACAATTTCACTGTGAAACTCACCTCCACATACCTCCTTAAATGGATAAGTGAGCAGTGAGAGGAGTTAGCAGATTTCAGGAACCATAAAGATTTTATCTGGTAGATAAGACAACAATTTTATATTATACCTTTTCTTTTTTTTAATAAAAATTGAATAATTAAGCAAACATCAATAATAAAAGGGAAGCTTTTGTATTCTAATCTTATTTGGGGGGGTTTAAATGTAATTAGGCAAATCAGACACGTTACTAATAGCTTCTTTGTAAATCAAAGGGAGCCAAGTAATAAAAATAAAGTCTAACAACTATTTTATTAAAGATATTCATGTTCTATTCCTTCAAAGGAAAGAAATTTATACACTTGCATTTTTTTTTTTCTAAAGTGATATGGAGAATCTTCAAGTATATATCTGTGTTCAAATTTCATTTGCTGGACCAGATTTTATTCTATTTTGTTCTGTTCAGGAGAGAAGGAATTTACCTGGATGTGATCAAACTGAGAGCTGAAAGGTTTATCAACAGTTATGAAAATAAAAAAAAAGAAAGAAAGAAAAAGAAACCCCCTCAAATGTATGAAAAGGCATCAAAGATTTCACCAATACAGGATGCACACTATCCATAGTACTTCCATTCTTAATATGGACTTTAAGGAAAGCTGGAGAGGTGGGCACAAGCCAACCTCATGAGGTTCAATAAGACCAAGTGCAAGGTCCTGCATCTGGGTCGAGGCAATCCCAAGCACCAATACAGGCTGGGCAGGGACTGGCTGGAGAGCAGCCCTGAGGAGAGGGACTTGGGTGTGCTGGTGGAGGAGAAGCTCAGCAGGAGCTGTCAATGTGCACTTGCAGCCCAGAGAGCCAAGCAGAGCCTGGGCTGCAGCAGGAGAAGTGTGGCCAGCAGGGCCAGGGAGGGGATTCTCCCCCTCTGCTCAGCTCTGGTGAGACCACACCTGGAGTACTGCATCCAGTTCTGGAGCCTTTATTACAAGAGGGCTNGCCAGGCTGGATGAGGCTGTGGCCAGCCTGATGTAGTGTGAGGTGTCCCTGGGCATGGCAGGGGGGGTGGAACTGGTTGAGCCTTGTGGTCCCTTCCAACCCTGACTGATTCTATGATTCTAAGTGCATGTAGATGGCACAAATAGTCAAATTTTAAGGTTTTCTCTACAGGACTCAGTTTTTTCAGATCTTTTCAGAAAGAAGTTTTAGCTACAAACTGGCAATTTAATGTGGAATACAGAGACACTCATCTCTTGCCAAAAAGATAAATAAATCAGTTCATTTCACTCAGACATAGGAAGACACTGCTGCCTAATATTTTCCTCTCTACTGTGCTGCCTTTTGTTGCAGTCACTGTTGTGAGGGCAGCTGCTGGACCTGTGCAGAGTGCAGGATTCCTTAGCTGACCAATTCCTGCATAGACCAAACAATAACATTCCAAGAACAACATCCTCACGTTGGCACCCCTGGATTGGAACATGCTGCAGAAGCCACCTCCTTGACATGCTGGCACCTCTGATTGGGAGGCCCCATCCCTGGAGGTGTTTGCAGCCAGGCTGGATGAGGCTGTGGCCAGCCTGATGTAGTGTGAGGTGTCCCTGCCCATGGCAGGGGGGTTGGAACTGGCTGAGCCTCGTGGTCCTTTCCAACCCTGACTGATTCTATGATTCTGTTTGTATGCATAAGATTGTCTGCCTATATGTGTGAGTGTATAGATAGATGCATATATAAAAGAAGTCCACTTTATTATCTATAAACCTAAGGCACCACTTCTCTTCAGAGATGCCTACCCAAGAGACAAGAAAAACAAATCATGGCAGAGCAGAAGACACAAACCAAAGGATGCAAACCAGTCTGGTTTTACAGGTTGGTTTATGTTGTTCTAGCATCCTACTTTCAGGAGGTAAGATTTACATTTTGGTTTTGCTTCAGCTCCTGAATCATAATTCAAACTAGGAGGGGTCTGGCTTGAACTCTGCTTTAAGACTCACTTCCACATTTAGTCCTAGGTTTTCTTTTTTATTTTTTTTTTCACACCTTTGCTAAAATCTCATAGAAATGGAAATGAAGGAGTGTTGTGAATATCACTGTTCTTGCACTCCTAAGAAGTCATGTTGATGGTACTTCTGCAGGGGAAGTGAGTGCCCCTGTGCAGAGCCAGCCCACCTGCTGCCACAGGGCACCATGCAGCAGAGGAAAACCAGGAACATTGACTTCTTTCCCTTTTGCTTCCTGCCCACTGCCATCCCAGTCCAAAGCACAGCGCTCTGCAAACGCTTTCTGCCCGCTCCAGCAAAATTCATTAGAAATCCTTTTAGCCAAAGCCCAGATCAGTAAAAAAAGATTTAAAAAATGACAATCTCTTGTCACAGCTTCAATGTCTTCTTCCTCTTGCAGGTGCAGGCACACTGTTTTAGCAGGGAATATGTTTCCTGCGACTTTGGATTCAAGCATATTCCTGATTTTGTGCTTTTCACCATGGGATTTGACACAGCTCCTGTCATAACACATATTAATGTACCTTCACCAAGCTTGGATGAACTCCATAATTTAAAAAAGCACTTGCTTTTAGAGCCAGTGTGCCAAGCATTTCTCCCATCACTTCTCACAGGGGAATGACAGGCTGTACAAAGCAAGCAAGTTGGATTTTGGGTGGGAGGAAAATGATGATGATGATGTTCTCGTAGTCCTGTCCTTCAATTTACCTTTTGAGCTGCTGGCAGATATTTGGCCACATTAGAAACAGTTTATGATCTGTCAGAACATCTCTGAAGACTCAAAATCCAGCACTGGATCCTTGCAACCTTCCTTTTCTTCCAGCAACAGGAGGCAGAATGACCCTCCTTAGATATTGCATCATATAAATACTTCTCTCACCCTTACCACTGGAAGAAGAGGTGAGAGCTGGAGTTTCAAGAGTGAAAATGGTGAGAGAAAAATTAGGGCTGGGATTTTTGTCACTTGAGAATTGCTCTTGTGGCTGTCAGGAAGCAGGATGCTAGTTGCTAGGAGCAACAATAATAATACTTGCTTCTTATATAACACTTCTCCTCCCTAGTTTTTTAAGGCCCTTTACAAAGCAGGTCAGTGTCATTTAACAGGTAGGAAAAGCACTTATTTGTGCACCAGCTTCCTGAAGGACACCCAGCAGGACAGGAGTGGAGAGAGAAGCAGAAGTCTGCCTTGAGGACAGCTAACCATTTAGGAGGCATTAATGTACCTTCACTGCTTAAACTGACCAGAAATTTTGCTTTTGATTAACTTTTACTACCCCAAGAATTTCAGACTTCTTAAAAGGAAGATGTCTTTCCCTAGGACACCATGAATCAAGGAGACTTGCAAATTAAGGTTGTGCTTTGGCTAAGTATGTGCTGTGGTTTGAGGCTGGATGCCTTTAAGAACTGTAGAGAAGTATTCCAGGAGGACTAGACAGTCTGGAGGATGCACACTGGAATTTTAGGTTATTCCATTCCCATAATGCCTGCATCTCCCCTTTATAAGGTGTGGTGGGTTGAGAATTCCTTCCCAAGATAAAATTCACAGAATCACAGAATCAGCCAGGTTGGAAGAGACCTCCAAGATCATCAAGTCCAACTGATCACCCAACCCTATCTAATCAACTAGACCATGGAACAAATTGCCTCACACAGGCACCCCCAGGGACATAGACCCCACCACCTCGCTGGGCAGCCCATTGCAATGGACAATAACTCTTTCTGGGAAGAACATTTTTCTATGACCAAACCTAAACTTCCCCTTGTACAGCTTGAGACTGTGTCCTCTTGTTCTGTTGCTGGTTGCCTGAGAGATGAGAGCAATCCCCATCTGGCTACAACCTCCCTTCAGTGAGTTGTGGACAGCAATAAGGTCAGACCAGATCAGCTGAAAAGCAAATGGAGCTGTGCTTACAAACAAAACTGCAATCTCAAATATGAAATCCAATGAATATGTTCAAAATCATAGAATCAGAGACTCAGGGTTGGAAGGGACCACAAGGATCAGCCAGTTCCAACCCCCCTGCCATGGGCAGGGACACCTCACACTACATCAGGCTGGCCACAGCCTCATCCAGCCTGGCTGCAAACACCTCCAGGGATGGAGCCTCAACCACCTCCCTGCACAACCCATTCCAGGCTCTCACCACTCTCATGGGGAAGAACTTCTTCCTCACATCCAGTTTGAATCTCCCCACTTCCAGCTTTGTTCCATTCCCCCCAGTCTTGTCACTACCTGAGATCCTAAAAAGTCCCTCCCCAGCTTTCTTGGAGCCCCCTTCAGATACTGGAAGGCTACAAGAAGGTCACCTCAGAGCCTTCTCTTCTCCAAACTGTAAAACCCCAACTCTCTCAGTCTGTCTTCATAGCAGAGCAGCTCCAGCCCTCTGCTCATCTTCGTGGCCCTTCTCTGGACACCTTCCAGCATGCCCAGATCTTTCCCATAATAGAAGCTCCAGAGCTGGACACAGAGCTGCAGGTGTGGTCTCACAAGAGCAGTGTAGAGAGGGAGAATCCCCTCCCTGGCCCTGCTGGCCACACTTCTCTTGCTGCAACCCAGGATCTGTTTGGTTTTCAGGGCTGCAAGTGTACACTGCTGGCATCCCCAAGTCCCTACAATATGATTGTTCAGTTTCATGTTTTTGGTCTTTCTATTGATTTTATGAAGAGTCCATAAAAGGTGCATGAAAATGAGCTGTGCTTTACATCATCAATACAAATCCACTCCTGCACAACTGACATAACCTGATACAAATCTAGCCATACATGTTAGGTCTACACAGGAAATCTCTTTTGATGTTTTAAACCAGGAATTTGCACAGGTGTTAAACCCTTGATCCTAGAAATCATCTAAAGCAGGTTTAAACAAATGTTAAAGGGGTAGAGATGGCATTGTAGATTTTATAATTTGCAGAAAGGTTCTTTGTACAGGCTTATAAATAATCTTAGAAAAAGTATGAATCTCTAATCATAAAGAAGTTGGACTTGATGATCTCCAAAGGTTCCTTCCAACCCCTAACACCCTGTAATGCTGTGATAATCTCTTGTTTAGAGGGGGGGGGAGGGGGAAGAAAAGAAAAAAATCATACATTTCTACCTATCAAACAAAGACTTCCTTATTAAAAAAAAGAAAAATTTCTTAATATAAGAAAAGTCTGAGGAGAGAGGTAGTGTCTTTCATCCAGCTATATTAGCTGCTTTAATAAAATCAGACCAATCCTTAGGCTTATGAATCCTTTCTCATTAGCACTGACAAAGTCTAGAAAAACCTCCAAAGCCACTCTGCAATGTAAACTTTTTTAAGTCCAAATGCTAAACTAATTTTTCAACTGGCCATTAGCAGAAGGTTTCTCTGAGAAATTGTGATTTTTTTTTGTCAGTAGGGTGACATTTGCAAGGCAGAGGTTCTGGCATGCCCTGTAGCCACCCTTAGGGTTGCCAATTTTCTGCTCACTTTGGTTGGGTGTGCACAAGAATGGTAAAGGAGTCAATGAGGAAATATTCTTCTAAGCTTACTTCTCAACCAGTAGGGCAACACACTGCTTGGATTTTGGAGGATAGGATTCTCAGTGCACCCAGAGAGGCAAAAGAGCAGGAATTCCAAATTGAAATTATTAGATAAACCAGGCTGCAACAAAGTAGTTCACAATTCATATGCATAATGCATGCAGATTCTAAATCAATTTTATTATGTGGTTAAATAACAATTTATCAGTCCCAGCCTAGGATTGTTGTTCCTTCTGCTCCTTCCTTCTCCAAGGAAGACTCCTCACAGCCCTTCCCTGTGCAGCATGGTGTTCCTACCATGGGGGACAGCCCTCCACAGGCCTTTATCTCCACTTCTGTGGCTCTCCAGCAGAGTCACAGCATCCCTCAGGATCAGTCCCCTGCTCCAGCATGGAGTCCTTCAAGAGCTGCAGGTTCTTCTCCATCACTCATCTCTAAGGGCTGCAAAGGCTCACCCCAGGCTGAAGGGTAATGGCTGTTCTGCCTCCTTCCTCACCTCCTCAGTGGTCTGCATGGCTCTCATTCCTTCCTGTCCCACTCCTTTCCAAACCAAAAGAAGTCCCAGCCCAAAAGGTGCTAACCAACAGGCTTTCTCCTCTTAACTGTGTTATGTCAGAGGCACTGACTGGCTCGACCTTGGCCAGAGGTGGATCTGATTTTGGAGGCAGGGAAGCTTCTTGAAGCTTCTTATGGGAGTCACAGTACAGAGTCACAGAATGGTCTGGTTTGGAAGGGACCTCCCAAGGTCATCTAGTCCAACCCCTTCTGCAGTCAGCAGGGACATCCTCAACTAGCTCAGGTTGCCCAGAGCCACATCCAGCCTGGCCTTAAAAACATCCAGGGATGAGGTTTCCACCACCTGACAGTAAAAAATTTCTTCCTAAGACCAAAACTTGTTCCTAACCTCCCTTTCTCCCACTACCAAAACCCCCTAGCCACAAATCTGGCACAATGCTGCCTAGCAGCAGGTCTGAACAACATTGCCATGTTCTACCAGGGGGAAGAATGAATCCCTTTTCCCTCTGAGTTTTATCTTCTCCTCCATTGTCCTCTCTCCATCTTTTGCAATTAACTCCAGGCCTTTCACAGAGAGTCTCAGAGCACAGAGGAAAATAATTTATTGTCATATGGAAGCAGAATTGGTTTAGTTGGGAAAGACTTTAAAGGTCATGGAGTCCAACCATCAACCTAACCCCACCAGGACCATTATCATGTCCCAAAGTGCCTAGTCCACACATTTCTTGAACACCCCCAGGGACAGTGACTCCACCACCTCCCTGGGCAACTGCTTTATAATCCCTTGTCCTTCCACATGCATCACTGTGGTGCTGCCTTCTCATTCTGTAGCATTGATTTTCTCTTTGAGCCTAACTGCAAAAGCAACTGTGGGTGAACTTCTGCTCTCCAGAAAATTGTTGCTGCTGCGGATTTTGCTACTCATCTTTTGCTCACACCAGCAGCCAAACCTGAAGACTGTAAATAGAACAGGCTGAGGAAACTAATCTTCCCCTTTACCTCCTGACACACCAAGAGCTTCCTCCAGCAGTTCATTTCTTTCAGGTTGGTTGAGATACTGAGGGACTATTATTTTTACTAAGAGATGCTTTGTAGGACAGTAATTGGATTATTTCAAATTTTTTCCCCGTTTCTCCACATTCATTTATTGAAGATTGATGCATTCTCATTTCAGAAATATAAAAGACCCCTGTTATTGCTTTTTTTCTTTTTTCTTTTTACTAAAGGATAGTCATTCTTGCCTCTAACAGTACTATCAGGAAGCATTAACAAGCAGCCTCTAGACATGAAAGAGGAGTGCTTGGTTCAATACTCATCCTGCCCTGTTCTGGACTATCATTTTAATAGCCACTAATAGATCTATCTTCTGTGAAGCTTTTAGAATCTCTTTTGATTCCACTTAGGCTTTGAATAGCTTCTATTTAATTGTGATCTGAGCTTGCACTTGATTTAAGTCTGCTACCTCATTTTCTCAAAAACACCCAAATCCTCTGAGATTTAGTTTTGCAGTTAAAGCTTCATATTGTAGAGTTCTCTGACTACCTTTTCATGCAGAAATAGCTTTTGAATAGTTAATCTGGGGAGGAGTGAGGTAAAAATCAACCTGGAGATTAGATGGAACTGGCAACTTGCTGAATCATGGAATTGTCAGGGTGGGAAGGGACCTCGAGGATCATTTAGTTCCAGACCCCCTGCCACTAGATCAGGTTGCCCAGAGCCACATCCAGCCTGGCCTTAAAAAATTCCAGGGATGGAGTTTCCACTACCTCTTGGGGCAACTTGTTCCAGTGTCTCCCCACCCTTATGGTGAAGAACTTCTTCCTAACCTCTTATCTAAATCTCCCCTCCTCTAGCTTAGATCCTTTCTCCCTGCTCCTATCACTCTCTGAGACCCTAAAAAGTCCCTCCCCAGCTTTCTTGTAAGCTCCCTTCAGATACTGGAAGGCCACTGGAATTTAGAAGGATATCATTGCATCCACAGATGATTAATGTAATGTTGATTCAGTTTGGTGAAAAACTAAGTATGCTCATTAGAGGCATCCTTGTGGCAAGTAATTGCTTAAGGATGAAAAATTAGTGGAAAATAGATATTTTCCTTTTTTTTTTTTTTTTTACATCCATATGCTAAATGGATGATTGGAGAAAGAGCAGGACAAAAGAAGAATATTTATACACAAGTTCTTTAGTAATTACTGTGGATCACAGAGTCGAGATTACAGTTTGGGACCCATCAAACTATGCCATACAAGACAAATGGATGTGGGAATGACAAGATGAAAAAGGATTGGTGTGTCAGAGGATGAAAGATAATGGAAGATTGGGAGAAAAAATGACAATAAAACATTTTGATCACATTTTTAAGGGGAGAAGGGTCCCAGAATTCAGACAGACTGATCAAGAACAGAAGCTGGCTAACCAGAGTGTCTGCACCATGCTATTGGTTTTAGCAGTGGGGAGAATCACAGACCTAGAAAAGGTTCAGTTTGTAAATTGCTTTTGTTGATCATTGGATCAACAGTGACTGCTTCAAAACTTCTTTCAGCCACCAATCCTAGAAATATTTTATTATATGTACTCAAAAGATGAGTAATTCCCAAACCAAGCATTTTTTTCTTTCCAAACTATCTGGTTTAAATAAATTTGTGCAGCAACTTTGAAGTAATTTGAAATACAATTTCTACTTCTAAGATGTGAACCTACATGGATACTGTGATTGCTAGCAGGCAGTACAGTCCTAGCCTAGGAAATGGCTCAATAAAAATGGGAATTCCACATTTATTAACTGCTAGTGACTTCAGGATCCTATTTGCTCAGTCTTCTATCTTGAAGATCCTATTTGCTCAGTCTTCTGTCTTCAAGATCCTATTTGCTCAGTCCTCTGTCTTCAAGATCCTATTTGCTCAGTCTTCTGACTTCAAGATCCTATTTGCTCAGTCTTCTGTTAGAAATATTGTTTTCATTCTTAGTTGTCTCTCAAGCACAGCACGAAAGCAAGAAGGCAAGCTGTGCCCCTTTTCTGCTCATGCATCACCCACAGTTCTGCAATTAGAAACTTATGGAGTGAAAGAGAAAAGAGAAGCAAAGGAAAGAATTTGTTGCATTAAAAAAAGAGAGAAAGTCAAAAGATAAAGCTTCTTCCAATATTGTATAGCTTAAGAAATAATCCAGCCCATGGCTTGTTTGTCAGCTGCAGAATGCTAAAATAAAAATAAAAATTAAAAAAACCCCAAAAACCAGAAAACACTGAAATAAATAAAACCTAGAAATGTCCTTTAAAACCAAGCAGTTTTCCACAGTAGAAATGCACCATTCAAAAAAAAAAAAAAAAAATCTAACTACCAGGTGTGGTTTAGAAGATATTTTCCTTCAAAAACCTAGGGAATTCCATCTAAAACTAGGAACAGGGATGACTAAGGTGACTGTGAGGGAATCCAATATCAAAGCACAGACATTTGTTTAATAGGAGAATTATCTCCCCAGGGGGAAAAAAAATGTAAAAGCTCATTTACGTGTTACAATTTAAATTAAAGAAAAACAAACAGCAACAGAGCAGAGAATCATTCTGCTAAGGCATAAGGGATGGAAACAGAATCAAGGGGTAATTACTAACACAATATTGCTATTTAACAGCAGTAACCTCTGCAATATTAAATAGTTGGAGACAGGATTCCTTATTTTTATTATTATACACCATTGAGATGCAGGACTGGCACTGCAGAGCTTCTCCATTAACAAACCTTTGTATACCTGAAAAACACCTTTAGAAAACAGCCTTTGCAGGGCAAAATTCCTTTTCTTTTTTTTTTTTTTTTTTTTTTTTTTTTTTTTCTTTTTTGGAAGAAGGGCTTCATTTCCTCTTAGTGCTCCATAAGCATAAGCCCTCTGGTGCATGGCATTGTCACGTTTACAACCCTGCTGTGCTTTTCATGTGAGTGTTTTCAAACAGAAATGCTTCTGTTCACACAGCAAAATGCTTGATTCAGCCCAGTGTGTGCCATTTATATGTTCTCCTGCATTCCAAAGGAACATTAAAAACAAAAGCAAGGAAGGAAAAAAAGGGAAGGTGTTTCATTGACCTTAATTTCAACACAGAAACTACAAGAAAATCTAAAATATTTTTATTAGGTTTGAAAAATATTAAACTTGACATCGATGTGTCACCTCTTAAGAGCATCACATTTCTTCTGCTGGTTCTTGGGATGGAAGCAAAGAGAAACTAATCATGAATGTGTCAGATATGGAAATTTGGGTCTCAGTAGCATATGTACATTGTGTTTGCCATGTTCATATATAAATATTATCAATCTCATGTGGGCCTTTTCCTTCTTCTTTCTCATTTTTTATACAATATGGTGCTGAGGTATATTTGATGTACTGCTCTTTGACTACTACAGAACAAAAGAATGGAAAGAAAGGAAGAATGGAAGAAAGAAAAGAAGAAAGGAAGAAACAAAGAAAGAAGAAAGAAAGAAAAGGAGAGAAAGAAAGAAGAAAGAAAGAAAAGGAGAGAAAGAAAGAAAGAAAGAAAGAAAGAAAGAAAGAAAGAAAGAAAGAAAGAAAGAAAGAAAGAAAGAAAGAAAGAAAGAAAGAAAGAAAGAAAGAAAGAAAGAAAGAAAGAAAGAAAGAAAGAAAGAAAGAAAGAAAGAAAGAAAGAAAGAAAGAAAGAAAGAAAGAAAGAAAGAAAGAAAGAAAGAAAGAAAGAAAGAAAGAAAGAAAGAAAGAAAGAAAGAAAGAAAGAAAGAAAGAAAGAAAGAAAGAAAGAAAGAAAGAAAGAAAGAAAGAAAGAAAGAAAGAAAGAAAGAAAGAAAGAAAGAAAGAAAGAAAGAAAGAAAGAAAGAAAGAAAGAAAGAAAGAAAGAAAGAAAGAAAGAAAGAAAGAAAGAAAGAAAGAAAGAAAGAAAGAAAGAAAGAAAGAAAGAAAGAAAGAAAGAAAGAAAGAAAGAAAGAAAGAAAGAAAGAAAGAAAGAAAGAAAGAAAGAAAGAAAGAAAGAAAGAAAGAAAGAAAGAAAGAAAGAAAGAAAGAAAGAAAGAAAGAAAGAAAGAAAGAAAGAAAGAAAGAAAGAAAGAAAGAAAGAAAGAAAGAAAGAAAGAAAGAAAGAAAGAAAGAAAGAAAGAAAGAAAGAAAGAAAGAAAGAAAGAAAGAAAGAAAGAAAGAAAGAAAGAAAGAAAGAAAGAAAGAAAGAAAGAAAGAAAGAAAGAAAGAAAGAAAGAAAGAAAGAAAGAAAGAAAGAAAGAAAGAAAGAAAGAAAGAAAGAAAGAAAGAAAGAAAGAAAGAAAGAAAGAAAGAAAGAAAGAAAGAAAGAAAGAAAGAAAGAAAGAAAGAAAGAAAGAAAGAAAGAAAGAAAGAAAGAAAGAAAGAAAGAAAGAAAGAAAGAAAGAAAGAAAGAAAGAAAGAAAGAAAGAAAGAAAGAAAGAAAGAAAGAAAGAAAGAAAGAAAGAAAGAAAGAAAGAAAGAAAGAAAGAAAGAAAGAAAGAAAGAAAGAAAGAAAGAAAGAAAGAAAGAAAGAAAGAAAGAAAGAAAGAAAGAAAGAAAGAAAGAAAGAAAGAAAGAAAGAAAGAAAGAAAGAAAGAAAGAAAGAAAGAAAGAAAGAAAGAAAGAAAGAAAGAAAGAAAGAAAGAAAGAAAGAAAGAAAGAAAGAAAGAAAGAAAGAAAGAAAGAAAGAAAGAAAGAAAGAAAGAAAGAAAGAAAGAAAGAAAGAAAGAAAGAAAGAAAGAAAGAAAGAAAGAAAGAAAGAAAGAAAGAAAGAAAGAAAGAAAGAAAGAAAGAAAGAAAGAAAGAAAGAAAGAAAGAAAGAAAGAAAGAAAGAAAGAAAGAAAGAAAGAAAGAAAGAAAGAAAGAAAGAAAGAAAGAAAGAAAGAAAGAAAGAAAGAAAGAAAGAAAGAAAGAAAGAAAGAAAGANGAAAAGAAAAGAAAAGAAAAGAAAAGAAAAGAAAAGAAAAGAAAAGAAAAGAAAAGAAAAGAAAAGAAAAGAAAAGAAAAGAAAAGAAAAGAGAAAACCAACAAGAATTCTTTTTTCATAGAATTGTCTCGTTTGGAAGGGAGCTCCAAAGCTCATCCAGTCCAACCCCCTCTGCACTCAGCAGGGACATCCTCAACCAGATCAGGTTGCCCACAGTTCTGTCCAGCCTCACCTTGAACCTCCAGGGATTGGACGTCAACCACCTTCCTGGGCAACCTGTTCCAGTGTTCAACCACCCTCATGGCAAAGAACCTATTCCTGACATCCAATCTAAATCTGCTCTTCTCTAGTTTGAAGCCATTTCCCCTCATCCTCTCACCACAGGCCTTTGTAAGCAGTCTCTCTCTAGCCTTCTTGTAGCCTCCTTCCTGTACTGGAAGGCTGTTATTAAGTCTCCCTGAAGCATCCTCTTGTCCAGGCTGAGCAACCCCCAGCTCCCTCAGCCTGTAGCAGAGCTGCTCCAACCCCCTGATCATTTTCATGGCCCTCCTCTGGACCCACTCCATCAGGTCCCTGTCCCTATATTGAAGGCTCCAGAGCTGGATGCAGTGAGGTCTCACCAGAGCAGGAGAAATTGGCAGCATCACCTCTCTCCATCTGCTGGCCACATGCAGCCAGGGCTGCCATTGTCCTTCTGTGCTGCAAGCTCACACTGCCTGCTCATGTCCAGCTTCTCATCCATCAGCACCCCCAAGGCTTTTTCCACAGGGCTGCTGCTGCAACATTGGCAATCTGAAATGAGTTTCCTTTTGCTTTTCTCTTCATTTCAAAGCTCATCTGTGCCCATGTAGCCAATGGCAGACAGTACTCTGCAGTTGGTAATCAAACTTTCTGTTTCAAATCCCTGTGTTAAAAGATGCTTAGTCCTGTCATTAGCATTCTAATTAATCAGATATGCTCACAGAATAGCTCATTTATAATTTAGAGAAAATGTCAAAGGATACTGGAATGCAAACACACATGCCAAAAGTAGGAATGCTCTGGAACTTTCCTAAGCCATGGATAAAGTTTTGTTAATATTCAGCCAGAATTAATTGTGTTACACAACTTGTTGAATCTTCTGAAATAATAGTAAAAAAAAAAAATAAGGTGAACTTTGCTGACAGTAGGTTCTCTTTTCCTCTGAAATCTTTTTGCAGTCATCTCTAGAAAAGAGCAATTTCCTTCTGCATGCATATTCTGGACAAACCTTTCCCCCCTCTTTAAGTTTTATTTAATATAGGTTGAGACTAACTTCACTATTAGAGAAAATTGAATTTTATTTTCTACTGAAAATGATAACATCTCCTTGTACAGCAGGGAAAGATTGTAGATGCAAGGATGCACTAATAATTTTGTTAGTCCTTGTTGGTTCAGCAGTCATTCCTCCAGCCTCCCTGGTGGTTTTATTCCACTGCTAGGATTTGTTCATTCAGCCACTAAAATTGCTAACCCTATGCTGTCATCAGTGTTTCTAGCAGAGAGTTTATTCTAAGGAGCAATTCTGACTAATAATTATATGCTATTATGGAAAATCAATGCACCTGGAGAAAAAATAGAAAGCTCAGTGCCTTGGTTTGCTACCACCACTTAAACACAGCTGTGCTAAAAATAGTTGGTTCTGGTTTAACCTGTTAAAAAATTAACTGTCTCCCTTTTATGTAGTTTTTCTATGTCTTCTGAATATTCATTCACAAAGATGCCAACCTTTCTGTGAAATCATGGCTTATTAATAACTTCAGTAGAAGAAATTAAATTTGTAACCTGCCATTCCACTCCTTAAAACTTCTAACAAGTGACTTAGAATTGATTATTGCAAAGCAAAGTCGGGAATCTGTTAAACAAAGAGAGGCAAACAGAGGAAGACTGCACAGCTCAACACAAGCAATGGAGCAGCATGAGTCCAGCCCTATTATGTAGTAAGCAGGAGGTTAACCAATGCAAAGAAGTAGGCCAAATTTGAAAGACAGAAAGGAGTTAAAACAGTCCAGGTGTGTCCTGGTTTGACAGAATGGAAGTTTGCCCTCCCTGACCCCTCCCTCACCTCCCACAGGGAAAAGCTAGGCAGGGAAAGATGAAAGCCTGGAGAAAAAGAGGCTCTGGGGAGACCTAATAGCAACCTTCCAGCACCTGAAGGGGTCCTACAGGAAGGATGGAGAAAGACTGTAAAAGCCTGCAGGAACAGGACAAGGAGCAGTGGCTTCAAACTAGAGAAAAGCAGATTGAGATCAGATCTCAGGAAGAAGTTCTTTACTATGAGGGTGGTGGAACACTGGAACAGATTGCACAGGAAGGTGGTTGAGGCTCCATCCCTGGGGATATTCAAGATAAGGTTTGACAAGCACCTGGGCAGCCTGATCTAGTTGAGAATGTCCCTGCTGACTGTGAGGAAGTTGGACTGGATGACCTTTGGCCTGGACCATTCTATGACTCTATGATTCTATGACTCTGTGATTCGATGACTCTATGACATTATGATTCTATGATTTTATGACTCTATGACTCTATGGTTCTATGATTCTATGGTTCTATGACTCTATGATTCTGTTATTCTATGACTCCATGATTCTGTGATTCTATGATTCTATGACTCTATGACTCTGTGATTCTATGACTCTATGATTCTATGATTCTATGACTCTATGACTCTATGATTCTATGATTCTATGACTATGATTCTGTGATTCTATGATTCTATGACTCTATGACTCTATGATTCTATGATTCTATGACTATGATTCTGTGATTCTATGACTCTATGACTCTATGATTCTATGACTATGATTCTGTGATTCTGTGATTCTATGACTCTATGACTCTATGAAATTGGTAAACAAACCAGACTTGCACATAATTGGAAGTTAGTGAAAGTGATATCAACAAAAGTAAGGAAAGTACAAAAGGTATTAAGGGAAAAGGAATATATCTGCAGAACCAGAATCAGCAATGGATTAGGTCCTGATGGAGCCCCACCACATAGCCCACAGTTCCCAGCCAGCAAGAAGCTTCCCTCATGTCCAGCAAAAGCAAAAGCAATGGGCAAGAGAGTGCTGACCAGAAGTTCTGCCTCTTAAATAGAGGTTATGCAGGAAAGGGAAGGGAATAACACATTGCATTATCCAGTGCCTCCCTCGTGGGATGGGCTTTCCACCCACTAGGAGGAGTTCCAGTGTTCAGCAGTTAACCCTTAAGCTACAAGAAAGAGCTGGGATTGCTATGAAGGTGGTTCTGGAAGATGGGCTTGAAAATGGTGTCAAGTACTTCAATGAGTTTGAGGACTCTTCATTAGCAGAGCATAAGAGGGCAGTAATTGCTTCAAGGAGAGTGGTTTCTGTGGAAGGCAAAGCAGAACTTGACTGAATTTGGACTAACAGATTGCTTTGAGGTAAGGTAACGATTCTAAGAGATGTGATAATAAGCAGCAAGAGATTTAAAACCTTGTGAAAAAGCAACAAGAGTCAACATTAGAGAGAGTTTCATGGTAGCACAAAGCACAAAGCATCCAGAGCACCATGATGCAAGAGTGAGAGAGGATGAGAGATTACTCCCATGCTCCTTTTAATTCTTGTTTTTTCTTATCTTGTCCAGAATTGAGGGTATATGCAAGATATTTGAAAGCTTAAAAAATAGATTTAAAAAAATAATTATAATAAACAAAAA
This sequence comes from Indicator maculatus, assembly GCA_013399975.1. Classification (NCBI taxonomy): domain Eukaryota; kingdom Metazoa; phylum Chordata; class Aves; order Piciformes; family Indicatoridae; genus Indicator; species Indicator maculatus. The sequence goes on along the minus strand of VXBD01004354.1, from coordinate 58,616 downwards.
AATTAAATATAATAATAATTCCTTTTTTTTTTTTTTCTTAAAGAGAGAGACTGCAGAAACTGGCTTGGATGGATATAATAATAATAATAATAATAATAATTCTTTTTTTTTTCTTAAAGAGAGAGACTCCAGAAACTGGATTGGATGGATATAATAATAATAATAATTCTTTTTTTTTTTTTTTTAAAGAGAAAGACTGCAGAAACTGGCTTAAAAACTCAGGGGGGACCTCATCACACTCTACAGCTACCTGAGGGGAAGCTGTAGTCAGGTGGGGGTCAGGCTCTGCTCCCAGACAACTTGTTCCAAGAGGAGAGGCCTGAAGCTGCACCAGGGGAGGTTCAGGTTGGATGTTAGGAAGCACTTCCTGATAGAAAGGGGCATTAGAGACTGGAATGGACTGCCCAGGGAGGTGGTGGAGTCACTGTCCCTGGAGGTATTTAAGGGAAAAATGGATGTGGCACTTGGTGCCATGGTCTGGTGGATGTGGTGGTGTTAGGTCAAGACTGGATCTGAGAGGTCTGCTCCAGCCTCAATAATTCTGTGATTCTATGAGAAAAGCAAATAGCAGCACAGTTTTGTTTGACTTTTCATCTATGTGTTGTGCTCTACCATCACACTGACTGGAGTCAGCAGGTTCAGGTTTCATGCAAATGTAAATCTAGGGATTTATTGAATCCTAGATGTTGCAAAGCATTTGATTAGTTAACTCTACTGAACACTCCTCAACACATCCTGATTTTCTGAAAATATTTACAGCATCTGTAAGCATTCAGGAAGGATGAAATGTATCCCTTTGCAGTACAAGGATGCCCTGAACATTAGCAGACTTCATAACCAGCAGCTTAAACAAACACCTTCTGCCTGCAGGTCATCATTACAGATTTGCATCTGTTATATTCTGTGCTTTGTTTCCAAATTCCCATTTCATTATCTCTCTCTTGATGAGCAAAAGGGAGCAGAGCACAGGGAGAGAGCAGGGAAGCCATTAACTATGCCCTGCAATCACAGGGCCAATTTGCATCTGACTGAGAGGGCCCACAGAACACTTCCCCTGCATCCCACAAGCTGATTTCCAGATCCTTGTGACAAATCACTGCTGCAGTGCATGGTAGGAACAGATTGAGGGCAAAAAGTCTTACATGCACACAACAACAAGGAAATTGGTTGATTTAGTGCTTGTTTGGATCAACTGCATCTTTCCAAAACATTGAAAACAAAAATAAAATATTAAACACACGACAGGAAATTATTTGGAAGCATTTAAGGGAGGTTTTGCTTTAAGTATGGGTAATCACCTGGGGTAGTCTCAATAATATTTAGTTTAAAAAATCTGTTTTGCAGGTAGAAACCAAACTAAACCAAACCAAACCATAAAACCAAAACCAAACCACAAAAACAAAAAAGCAGACTTGGGGGTGCTGGTGGAGGAGAAGCTCAGCAGGAGCTGTCAATGTGCACTTGCAGCCCAGAGAGCCAAGCAGAGCCTGGGCTGCAGCAGGAGAAGTGTGGCCAGCAGGGCCAGGGAGGGGATTCTCCCCCTCTGCTCAGCTCTGGTGAGACCCCATCTGGAGTACTGCATCCAGTTCTGGAGCCTCTGTTCCAAGAGGGCTATGGACATGCTGGAAAGTGTCCAGAGAAGGACCACCAGGATGAGCAGACGGCTGGAGCTGCTCTGCTGCGAGGACAGACTGAGAGAGTTGGGGTTGTTCAGGCTGGAGAAGAGAAGGCTCCAAGGTGACCTTCTTGCAGCCTTCCAGGATCTGAAGGGGGCTCCAAGAAAGCTGGGGAGGGACTTTTTAGGATCTCAGGTAGTGACAGGACTGGGGGGAATGGAACAAAGCTGGAAGTGGGGAGATTCAGTCTGGACATGAGGAGGAAGTTCTTCCCCATGAGAGTGGTGAGAGCCTGGAATGGGTTGTGCAGGGAGGTGGTTGAGGCTCCATCCCTGGAGGTGTTTGCAGCCAGGCTGGATGAGGCTGTGGCCAGCCTGATGTAGTGTGAGGTGTCCCTGGCCATGGCAGGGGGGTTGGAACTGGCTGAGCCTTGTGGTCCCTTCCAACCCTGACTGATTCTAGGATTCTGTAAATTCTCTGTGCCCATGCAGATGATAAGCACATAAATAATAACCAATGTGGGTTTCACAGTCACCTGTCAGGATGCTCAACATGGCAGCTCCAATGCAAGATCACTTTAGCAAGGCTTCCTGATTTACTTTCTCCCTTCTGCCTCTGGAAAAAAAGGGTTTGAAAACACACACACAAAATACAAAAAAAAAAATGATTTGTCCAAAGTCTCAAGCTGTGCAGAGGGAAGTTTAGGCTTGATCTTAGAAAAAAATTCTTCCCAGAAAGAGAGATTGCCCATTGGAATGTGCTGTCCAGGGAGGTGGTGGAGTCCCCATCCTTGAAGGTGTTCAAAAAAAGCTTGGATGTGACACTGGGAGTTATGGTTTAGTTGTCAGGAGGTGTTAGGGATTAGGCAATAGGTTGGACTTGATGATCTCTGAGGTCTTTTCCAAGCTGGCTGATTCTGTGATTCTGTGTAAAGTAAAATAAAGAAGGTGACAATGTCACATTGAAGTCTAGGGCAGTGATATGAATATCAGGCCCCTAAAAGTTATGACATTTAACTGGAAGGTGTCCAAGTTCTGTGCCAGCTGTAATCCCAAAGTACTAATTGTTAAATTCATATACAAAGGTTTCAAACACCCCTGGATTTGCCTTCTCTGAACTGCAGTTTGGTATTGTGGCTGTTACTGGTGGGAAGGTTGCTGATCTGCTACTCTCAGAGTGAGCTGGGAGGGGGAAAAAAATCAAACATAAAACCAACACAAAGCATTCAGGATGTCTTCTTGCTACAACAAAGTGATGAACCTTTTGATCTGCCATATGCCAGGAGGAAAAGCTTTGAGCAGCTCTTCCACGCTTAGAGATGATTGTAATGATGTTTAATTCCCCCTTGGATGACGCTGTTACTATGGCAACCAACCATTCTCAGGGGGTGAAGCCAAAATAGCTTTCCAGTTTCAAAATTTTCCAATAGTTCCTGTTTCAGGAAAGCACTGCAACTTCACAAGGTTCCAAAAGAATGAGCACATAGGTCAGAACAATACATGGGCACAGTAAATACATGGCACTTGGTGCCATGGTTTAGATAGGCATGAGGTTTAGGGTGACAGGTTGGACTTGATGATCTTTGAGGTCTCTTCCAACCTTCATGATTCTATGATTCTATGATTCTAAATAGGCAAATGGTAACTTGGAAAGTGTTTAAGACCAGGCTGGATGAGGCTTTGTGTAACCTGGTCTAGTGGGACTTGGCCCTGCCTGTGGCAGTGGGGTTGGAACTAGATGATCTTCGAGGTTCCTTCCAACTCAAGTCATTCCATGACTGATAAGAGTCTTTGATGGAAATTAAGACATTCAGCAAAGCAAATAGTTTGAGTAAACCAAACACAACTGGACACAGTTGGACAATAAAGTGCACCAGTACAGGTTAGGAGGTGATCTGCTGGAGAGCATCCCTGTGGAGAAGGACCTGGGAGTGCTGGTAGACAACAAGTTCTGCATGGGACAGCAATGTGACCTTGTGGCCAAGAAGTCCAAAGGGATCCTGTGATGCATTGAGAGGAGTGTGTCCAGCAGATCCAGGGAGGTTTTCCTCCCCCTCTACTCCCTTAGTGAGGCCCCACCTGGAATACTGTATCCAGTTCTGGGGTGCCCATTCAGAAGGGACAGGGATCTGCTGGAGAGAGTCCAAGGGAGGGCTACAAGGATGCTGAAGGGGTTGGAGCACTGCCTGGGGAGGAGAGGCTGAGAGCCCTGGGGGTGTTTAGTCTGGAGAGAAGACTGAGGGGGGATCTAATCAATGTCTTTAAGTATCTGAGGGCTGGGGGTCAGGAAGGAAGGGACAGGCTCTGCTCACTTGTGTCCTGTGATAGCACAAGGGACAATATATGTAAAGTGCAGCACAGGGAGTTCCACCTCAAGATGAGGAAGAACTTTCCTGTAAGGGTGACAGAGCACTGGAACAGGCTGCCCAGAGAGACTGTGGAGTTTCCTTCTCTGGAGACTTTCCAGCCCCATCTGGATGCATTCCTGTGCAACCTGCTCTAGATTCTCTGGTCCTGCTCTGGCAGGGGGGGGTGCACTGGGAGATCTCTGGAGCTCTCTTCCAACCCCTAGCATCCTGTGATCCTGTGGTCTATTTTGTAAGAAGAGATCAAAATATGGAACCATGCCATGACTCAGGGAGTGTGCTGGTTTCCTTTCTTTATTCTGCCTACTTGTTTAAAAAAAAAAAAAAAGAAAGAAATAGAAAAAAATATCATCTTTTGGTGCCAGAAATCATCACCCTACATTCCATTTTTGAGGAATTTGATGAGAAGTGAATTGGCTTGCATATGCAGAGAAATGCCACTTGATTGTTTATTGTACATCCTCATTCTCTTCCCAGTGCTGGAGTTTTTATTGGAACTTTTAAAGGCAACACTAGGTCTGCCTTCAGCATCCCCTGGCTTGCTCTCTAACAAGAATTATTCACTTTGAGTAGGAGTCTGCATTCCTTGTAAAAGTTACTTGCTTGATGGTTTCTGTGGGTTGCAGAAAGAATTCAAGACAGAGCTCATAAATATGATGTGCAGCACTCCTGCCTGCTTCACAGGGCAGACAGAAATACCTCCATATATCTATTTGCAGAGGCTACTTAAAAAGATTAGACTGAGTTTAAATAAGTTCAAAGCATTCAGTATGCAAAATATTTTTTTTTGTTTGTTTAGTTGGTTTGGTTATCATTCTTGGAGAAAAATATTATGATTTTATGTGAGATAACATTAAACACAAGGAGAAAGGAACTGTAAAAGGGAGAGGAAATTAATGGTTTGTCATTGCAAAGTATTTTTGTTTTGTTATCATTCTTGGGGGAAAATATTGTAATTTGATGTGAGATAACATTAAACACAAAGAGAAAGGAGATATAAAAGGGGGAGAAAATAAATGGTTTGTCAGCATAAGGCAGTGCAGCTCTCTTGGGAAAGTTTGGTAGAACATGAAAGATCTCAGGGACATGTTAAGTATATAAGACACCTGCACAACCTGAAGAAGCATAGGTATTCATTTCTGTGCTCTGGTGATATCAACATCATAGAATCAGAGAATTGTTAAGGTTGGAAGGGACCTCAAGGATCATCCAGTTCCAATCCCCCTGCCATGGGCAGGGACACCTCACACTACATCAGGTTGCTTACAGCCACATCCATCCTGGTTGCAAAAAACCTCCAGGGATGAGGCTTCCACCACCTTCTTTGGCAACCTGTACCAGTATCTCACAACCCTCATGGGGAAGAATTTCTTCCTAACATACAGTCTGAATCTACCCATTTCTACCTTTATTCCATTCCCTAGTCCTATCCCTACCTGACATCCTAAAAAGTCCCTCCCCAGCTTTCTTGTAGGCTGCCTTCAAATACAGGAATGCCACAATGAGGTCTCCTCAGAGCCTTCTCTTCTCCAGACTGAACAGCCCCAACTCTCTCAGTCTGTCCTCATAGGAGAGGAGCTTCAGCCTTCTGCTTATCCTCATGGCCTTTCTCTGGCCATGCTCCAGCACCTCCAGATCCTTCTTGTAATACAGGCTCCAGAACTGGACACAGTGCTCCAGGTGGGGTCTCACCAGAGTGGAATCTCAAAACATAACTCAAAGTTCAAATAATTTTCACAGTCTCACAGTACATTAGAGGTTGGAAGGGAAATCAAGAGAGCATCAGGTCCAACCCCCCTGCCAGAGCAGCATCACTTAGGGTAGTCTGCACAGGAATGCATCCAGGTGGGGTTGGAAAGGCTCCAGAGAAGGAGACTCCAAAGCCCCCCTGGGCAGCCTGGTCCAGGGCTCTGTCACTCTCACTCTAAAGAAGTTTCTCCTCATGTTGAGCTGAAAACTTCTATGTTCAAGTTTGAACTCATTGTTCCTTGGTCTTATCACTGTGCACCACCCAACAGAGCCTGGCCCCCTCCCCTTGACACCCACCCCTCACATATTGATAGACATTGATCAGACCCCCTCTTATTTTGATAAATAAGAACCTCAAACAGATAGTGGAATAAAAGAGACTCTGTTCCTAATGTTTTGACTTGCATTTTCATGTAAACAAAAGAAAATAAATTAGTCAAGCAGCCCTTTAGCTCACAGTTACTTTCTGTAGAACAGAAATCAAAAAGCATTTTAGGCTGTTCCTGCCTGGCCACCAAAGGAGCCTGACTCAGAAGCAGCTACCACAGCCAAATTAGGAGATCTGTCATTCTCACAGTGCAGCAGAAGGTAGCAGCAATTAGGTGATTTCAGGTGCAGAAGGAGGTAGGAAAAGAGGCACCCCACTGTTGGCTCCATGGCTTATTCTGCAGGAAGACTCAAGACCTGACAAGACAAAAAGCAGTAAGGATGTGCAGAAGGGTTTAGAGTGGCCACATGGAAAAAAACTAAGCAGCAGGAACTGTGACAGTTCAAAGCAACCATTATTTTAGCAGAGTGGCAGCAGTCAGCCCTGATTAGGAGCATTCGAGATAAATTAAATTCTGAACCAGCAAAATTCATTCTCTCTCTCTCTCCCTCTCTGGAGAAGATAATCTGGAGAGAAAATAATTGTGACCTGAATGAGCACAAATCACCAACTGCTGTGGAAAAAAAAAAAACACACAAAAATCCATGAAGAGAAAGAAAATTAAACACTTGACCAGAGGGAATTGCTGTGGCAAATTGATTGTGATTTGTAGGGAGGGTTACTTAAATCCACCTGCTTGGACAATTAATGTGGATTATCTCTTTCATTTATTTATTTCTTTGTAAATTATTGTTAATTTAAATTTCCTTCCGGCAGCAATCCAATAGGAGAACATTTCAGTGGCAAACACCCAAGGACATTGAGCCTAATTCTAAGGTTTTGATTTTATTTTGTATTAATTGGAGGTGAAGGCTCTGTGAGGAGTTCTTTCCATTTGGGGAGTTTGCTTCCTGGGGGTTTGGATTATTTGGTTGGTTTGAGTTAGGATTTTTTTTGGTTTGGGGTTTTTTTGTCCTTTTTGTTGTTGTTTGTTGCTATTGGGTTTTGTTTGTTATTGGGTTTTGTTTGGTTGGGATTGGGTTTTATTTGTTTATTATTGGCTTTGTTTGTTATTGGGTTTTGTTTGGTTGGGATTGGGTTTTGTTGTTTGATTTGGGCTCGGTTTTGTTTGTTATTGGGTTTTGTTTGGTTATTATTGAGTTTTATTTGGGTTTGGCTTTTGTCTGGTTTTGGGTTTTTTTTGGTTGGGTTTGGGTTTTTTTTGGTTGGGTTTGGGTTTTGTTGTTTGGTTGGTGCTGGGTTTTTTTTGTTATTGGGTTTTATTTGGTTGTTACTGGGTTTTGTTTGGTTGTTATTGAGTTTTATTTGGGTTTGGGTTTTGTCTGGTTTTGGGTTTTGTTTGGTTGGGTTTCCGGTTTGTTTGGTTGGAGTTGGGTTTTGTTTGGTTGGGGATGGGTTTTGTTTGGTTGTTATTGAGTTTTGTTTGTTTGGATTTGGGTTTCGTCTGGTTTTGGGTTTCGTCTGGTTTTGGGTTTTGTCTGGTTTTGGGTTTTGTTTGGTTGTGGTTGGGTTTTGTTTGGTTGTTACTGGGTTTTGTTTGGTTGTTACTGAGTTTTGTTTGTTTGGATTTGGGTTTTGTCTGGTTTTGGTTTTGTTTGGTTGGGGTTGGGTTTTGTTTGGGGTTGGGTTTTGTTTGTTATTGGGTTTTGTTTGTTATTAGATTTTGTTTGTTATTGGGTTTTGTTTGGTTGGGGTTGGGTTTTGTTTAGTTGTTACTGGGGTTTGTTTGATTTTTATTGGGTTTTATTTGGTTGTTATTGGGTTTTGTTTGGGGTTTTTTGTTTGTTTCAGTTTTTTGTTTGGTTGTTGATTGGGGTTTGGTTTGGTTTTTAAACAGAGCTTCAGCATCTTAAAACCTGGACTAAATTTAATCTGATATCGCCTCTTAAAAAAAAAAGAAAAGCAAAAAAAGAGAGAGAGAGAGAAAAAAAAATGAGAGAAAGATGTAAGCTTAATGAATAGCTCCTTGAATATCCTGCAAGATGTTGTAATTGCTCAAAAGAGGGGTACAGGAATCTCAGGTTTGGAATTACAGTGATGATAGCAAAGCCAAAGGAACACTTTGAAGTGCAAAGTGCCACTGCGAGCCTTCTTCATGCAAGATTCATAAAGAGCCATTTAGAGAAGGCCCTAATATTTCACAGAGGGTTTTAGCCTCAAGGCAATTAGTGTTCTCTTGTTGTTTTAATGTCACACTCCATCCTGTGTGAGTTCTAGGTACACCTCAGCATCTTGCCTTGTACAATCCCACCATCCTTCACTGAAATGTTAAGCTTTCAGCACCGTCGCCTACAATATGATAATTGCAGTCATTCAGGCACTAAAACTGGCACATTTCTTTTCCACAGAATATCACAGGTTACTCAGGCATTTGTCACCCTACCTCCTTCTACAATTTTCTGAGAGGCACTTAGATATAAAAAGGGAAGATGGCAGCCTGTGCCAGATACGACTGTGCGAAGCAGACCTTTATCCTCAGTTCTCTTCTTCACCTGCAACACCACACTCCGAACAGTTGTTCTTTTTCCTCCCTCCCTCCTCCTTCCCCCCCATCATATGATAATGTAAGATATTCCACTTTGATCTTCCCAAACGTATTTGAAGCCCTTTTGAAGACTGTGTCTATGTAGTTTTTAGAAAGACTTTTCAATTTTTCATAACTTTAAAAGCTTCCTGAAGTAGAAGAGGCTTTTAAAATTTAATATGCACACAGCTCATCCTCTCCTGTCTATCTTCAAGGATGCTGTGAAAACCATGCTGTGAGTGTCCTTGTTCTTTGTGTTGCTCTCCTGGAATTTCATGGCTCCCTGCATGAGGATTCATAGTCAGGAAAGGAACACTCAGCATCTCCTGCTAGGAACACCTCTGTAACATCTCCTGCTAGGAACACCTCTGCAACATCATCACTCTCACTCTTAGGAAGCATCAAGAAATGGGTTTGTTCTTTCTACTTTTATGATAGCAATTTGCATGGTTTTACAAGACTTAAATATTTTTCTCCCCCATTTCCCTAAAAAAGAAAAAAAAATTTAAAAAGAAGCACTTTGATGAAGGTGTCAATGAGTAACTAGAAGAGAGAAAATTCCTGGAAGTACTTAAAAAAAGCTTAGAGAAAATATAACAAAGAATAATTGTACTAGTCCTGCTCTTAGATTAGCTGTCCATTTGAGTTTGAATTATATATTTAAGTGCTTTTAGTTACAGAAACCAATATATTCTCAGAGGTTCACAGAATCATTGAGTTGGAAATGATTTTTAAGATTATGATCCTGCTGGAAAAAGAAAAAAAGGACAATTTAAAAATCTTTTAAAAATCCATAGTGGATTTTTGGATGTAATATGAAGGCAGAGGAACTGGGTTAGGGAACTAGTGAATTGAGATGAAATATCTTTAGGAGTTTGTGCACACTGACAAACTAAAAGCTTGTTTTCAGATGTTCACAACCCATAGGAGAGCACAGGAATGTAAATTCTCTGCTCCTGACAGGTGTGATCATTGAAAGTTTCATTTATAATAGAGGAGGGTTGGGGTTTTTTGGTTGTTCTTTTCTTTTCTTTTCTTTTCTTTTCTTTTCTTTTCTTTTCTTTTCTTTTCTTTTCTTTTCTTTTCTTNNNNCAAACTTCCCTTCCCTTCCCTTCCCTTCCCTTCCCTTTCTTTTCCTTTCATCTGTTTTGGTTTGTTTTGTTTTGTTTTGGGTTTTTGTTTGTTTGTTTGTTTTGTATTGTTCTTTCTTGGCTTGGTTTGGTTTTGAGCAATGTTTCTTTTGCAACACCCTTCCAATAAATTAGTTTAGCTATAAGTGGATGCAATGAAATGCAATTTGCTGGGCTCATATAGCTATGTAGGACTGGACTAATGGATGCTTTGATGAATCACAGAATAGTCTGGGTTGAAAGGGACCTCCAAAGGTCATCTAGTCAACCTCTTTGCAGTTAGTAGGGTCATCCTCAACTAGACCAGGTTGCCCAGAGCCCTGCCAAGTCTCACCTTAAATATCTGGAGGGATGGGACCCCAACTACTGCCCTGGGCAACCTGTTCCTGTGTTCCACTACTCTCATGGTGCAGAATTTTTTCTTCCTACCATCCAATATAAATCTGCTCTTCTCTAGTTTGAAGCTGTTCTCCCTCATCCTATCACTGCAGGCTTTTGTAAACAGTCTCCATCCTTCCTGTAGGGCCCCTTTAGGTACTGGAAGGTTGTTATTAGGTGTCCCTGGAGCCTTCTCATATGCTACATTTTCCTATTTCATTGTTCAGGAAGGAGATTTTACTATCACACTTGCTAGAAAATGAATTGGAGTTAGACAAAACACTGTGTCATGAAGAAATTCAAAAGACTGATGTCCTATTTCTCTGAAGAATATCCTATTAGAGTCATTTAGTTATGTAACACATCAAAAAGCATGCAGAGATTCAATGGAAACTTGCTCCTGAGCAAGATCTTTCCCATGCATAAGAAGGACATCAAGATGCAGGAGTGGGTCTGGGATTCTAGGATTAAGGAAAGTGGAGGAAGCAGGATTCTCCTCATCAAGCTTAGCACCATCAGAAATGCAAGTATGAGCTCTATCTATTAAAAGAGCCTTTTTCTTTTTGTGCTGAGAAGCCAGCCAGCATTTGTTCCTAGAGGAAAACAGAGATAGGAGCTGCTGATTTGTTGCCATTCAACAAGGAATTTATTTTCCTTTCAGTAGGAAACACACATTAGGGAAAAAAAAAATCAAGGAGGCTTAAGCAGAGCCCCAAGATTTCATTCTAACATCTGTCATATTTCTTAACTGGCCCACAGAAGTGATTTCCTTTGTCTCACTTTCATAAAACAATTCTTCATAAAGGGTTTGGGTTGATCTTGATCCAAAACGATAAAGCTGCAAAGCAGTTCATGTGGATGAATACTCTAAAAATATAGGAAGTGTCTATTTACAATTTCAGGAGCTAAAAGAAGGAAAACAAAGACAGCGAGTAGAAATTTTTTGACAGAAATTACCAGAAATGATGGACAGGCTGGAGTGTGTCCAGAGGAGGGCCATGAGGATGATTAGAGAGGGCTGGAGCTCCTCTCCTATGAGGACAGACTAAGGGAGTTGGAGTCCTTAGTTTGGAGAAGAGAAGGCTCTGAGGAGATTATTGCAGCCTTCCAGAATCTGAAGGGAGCTACAAGAAAGCTGGGGAGGGACTTTTTAGGGTGTCAGGGAGTGATAGGACCAGGGGGAATGGAACAAAACTAGAAGTGGGTAGATTCAGATTGGATGTTAGGAAGAAATTCTACCTCATGAGGGTGATGAGAGAATGGAACAGATTGCCCAGGGAGGTGGTGGAAGCCTCAACCCTATGTGTTTTTGCAGCCAGGCTGGATGTGGCTCTGAGCAATCTGATCTAGTGTGAGGTGTCCCTGCCCATGGCAGGGGGTTGGAACTAGGTTATCCTTGAGGTCCCTTCCAACCCTGACAATTCTGTGATTCTGTGAAAGCCACTGAGCTGATGAAACTTGTTTGCCTGTAGATATCTTTTTCCTTATTCTTCCTTTAACTTCTTTACCTTGACTTCATCCCCAGAGACAAGGAGCACTGCTGCCAGAGATAAGCCTACCATCCTGTCTGGTTGGCACTCAGCAAGTTAAAGAAGTTGACTGTTTTGGCAATATCTAATTGCCAAAATAATCACTGCTTTCCACTGCTGTTTGCCTTTTCTTCACAAGCAGAGCTAATTGATGGAATAATGGAATAATTTCCAGAAAAGCTACTACACAGGCAACTGGCCAAAATTCTGAGCTCCTTAAAATCTGAGTTGCAATTTTGTCTAAGTCTACATGGCATTGTGTGAGTGACCTTGAGCTCAAGGTTTATGGTAAGTTCCATGCTGTTTCCTCTCAGAAGCACAGGGAGAGACCCAATGGGAAGCAATTTGTATGGACAAAGAGAAAACCAGAGCACTCCCTGCAATTTAAAGAGCATTCTACTAGCTGGAATTGAGGCAGGTTCCCAGAATGCATGGTCATGCACCCCTATCCATCTTTGCCAACACCTTCATATGATCTCTATTAGGGCCAAAAAAAGTCTGACATCCTTCATGGAGAGGCCTAAACATCATTTGCTGCAAGGGCAAGTGGAATTTCAATTTTCTTGCAAGAGTGATGTTAATATATGGAGCTGTGTCTTGGGAGTACAGTGGGTCTCTCCAGCCCAAAGATAGAATAGAAGTAGCCAATTTGCAAGCAAACACTCACCCAGGTACAGGAATATTATAGAATCAGAGAATTGCCAGGGTTGGAAGGGACCTCAAGGATCATCCAGTTCCAATCCCCCTGCCATGGGCAGGGACACCTCACACCACAGCAGGTTGCTCAGAGCCACCTCCAGCCTGGCTGCAAAAACCTCCAGGGATGAGGCTTCCACCACCTCCCTGGACAACCTGTGCCAGTGTCTCACCACCATCATGGTGAAAAACTTCTTCCTAACATCCAACCTGAATCTATCCATTTCTATTTTTTTTTCCATTCCCCCTGGTCCTATCACTTCCTAACAGCCTAAAAAGTTCCTCCCCAGCTTTCTTTTAGACCACCCTAAGATGCTGGAAATCCATAATAAGATCTCATTATATTTTTTGAAACTACCAAGTGAAGTATATTTAGCCATTCTGTCTGGAACTATGGTGTTTGAAACAATGAGGATAAAGGTAGCAAGAGAAAGAGAGGCTACCTTGCAACAACCTTTCCAAGCAAAGTTTCAGTGTGTAAATGGAACTCCTGATCAAAGCCACCTACAGCTAATGGCTTTCCTGTGAAACTAGGGCTACAGAATCCATCACAGAATCACAGGATGTTAAGGGCTGCATGGGACATCAAAAGATCATCAAGTCCAACCCCTCTGCCAGAGCAGATCACACAGGAACGCATCTAGGTGGGTTTTGAATATCTCCAGAGAGGGAGATTCCACAAGCCCTCTGGGCAGCCTGTTCCAGTGTTCTGTCACCTTCAAAATGAGAAAGCTTTTCCTCATGCAATTCCTTATGCCTCAACTTCCACCCATTGCCCCTTGTCCTGTCATTGGAATATCATTGAGCAGAGCCTGGCTCCATCCTCTTAGCACTCACCCTGCACATCTTTATCAACATGAATGAGGTCACCCCTTAGTCTCTCCTCTGCTCCAAGCTAAGGAGCCTTCAGATCCCTCAGTCTCTCGTCATAAGGAAGATGTTCCAATCCCTTCAGAATATTTTTGCTCTATGTTGAAGTCTTCCAAGCAGTTCCCTGAGGTCATTTTTGAACTGAGGAGCCCAGAACTGGACACAATACTCCAGATTCAGCCTCACCAGGGCAGAGTAGAGAGGGGGGAGAACCTGTCTTGACCTTCTAACCCCAGCCCTTCTGATCCACCCCAGGATGGCATTGGCCTTCTTGGCCACCAGAGCACGCTGCATTACATTTAATCCTGATTTGCAAACTCCTTGCTGCCCTGAAGTGTGTCAGAGACTGCACACACACACAAGTACAGAGGAGCTGCAAGAAAGGACACCATGATTCTGCACAGTTGACACAAAAGTTTTGACAGAAATTTTGAAGAAAAAGAGAATTGAACCTTTCACCTTTTGCCTGGGAACCACCACTGTAACTACTGCCATTGATACTGGGAAGAGGACTGAGCTTTCATCTTAGTTTTAGAAGTGAATCTTCAAGCACATTATTACACTTCAAATCAATACTGCACAGCAGGTAATCTTTCATATGAGATAGCTTGAACTAGAGTAAAGACAGAGTAGCTTTAACAAGACTGAAAAGGAATTCCAGGTGTGTTTAAATGCATCCTTTGAACTGCATACTCTTGCAGTTGCTCTTTGACAGCCAACTGCCATCCTTCACCTTGTTTTGTAAGGTTTGAATAGGAATCCAGTGCACAGAAAGAGGAATAGCAGATGTGTTACAGGCTGTATCCACTGAGAGTCACAGGCAAAACAACCCCATGAACAAGTTCAGAGGTGAGACCTCTGCCCCCGTTACAAGAAGGATCTGGAGATGCTGGAATGTGTCCAGAGAAGGGCCACAAGGATGAGCAGAGGGCTGGAGCTCCTCTCTGCTGTGAGGACAGACTGAGAGAGTTGGGAGTGCTCAGTCTGAAGAAGAGAAGATTCCAAGGAGACCTTCTTGTGGCCTTCCAGTATCTGAAGGGGGCTACAAGAAAGCTGGGGAGGAACTTTTTAGGGTGTCAGGTAATGATAGGACTGGGGGAATGGAACAAAAATAGAAATGGGTAGATTGAGATTGGATGTTAGGAAGAAATTCTTCCCCATGAGGGTGGTGAGACAGTGGTACAGGTTCCCAAGGAAGGTGGTGGAAGCTTCATGCCTGGAGATTTTTTGCAGCCAGGCTGGATGAGGCTGTGAGCAACCTGATCTTGTGTGAGATGTCCCTGCCCATGGCAGATGGGTTGGAACTGGATGATCCTTGAAGTCCCTTCCAACCCTAACACTTCTCTGATTCTATGATTTTAACATCTCAGGAGCACTACTATGCTTCCTCAAGTTCTTCAGGTGCCTTACATACTTAAGATGTCCCTGAGATCTTCCATGTTCTATCAACCCTAACAATTCTGATTCTAAAGGACCATTGAATGTGATCTCAAGCTATACAAATCAGTGGCCACAAAACTCAGAGCAACTGTCCATGCTGCAGCAGCTGTGGTGTCAGTTAAAGAATGGCAGTGTAGATGCTTGATTCAAGTAGCTGAATACATCAATCAATCAATCAATCAATCAATCAAAATAGTACCATTAAGTATCTTAGATGAAAAATGTCTTAAGAGAACCCTTTATTCCTGTAAATTACATGAAGGAAAAAATAAATTTGGTTCAGAAAAAAAAAATTATCCCTAAGTTGATACCTACTGGAGAGGCTGTATCTGTGCGTGTGTTTGTCTGTTTTTTTTTTTTTCCTCCTTGCAAAACACAAGGGAGAAAAAAAGCACACACACACAAAAAAAAACCCCACACCAAACATTTACACTTTCAGGGTTGCTTCTGAGTTGCAGATTTGGGCATTGAAGTTGTTGTGGGTTGGGTGTTGGTTTTTTTTTTTTTTTTTTGGAGGGTAGGGGCAGAAATGAAATGGTTGATGAAAAGTGGAAAAAAAATGACAGAATAGAAGGAAAATCATAGAATTATCAGGGTTGGAAGGGACCTCAAGGATCAGCCAGTTCCAACCCCCTGCCATGGGCAGGGACACCTCACACTAGAGCAGGTTGCTCAGAGCCACCTCCAGCCTGGCTGCAAAAACCCCCAGGGATGAGGCTTCCACCACCTCCCTGGGCAACCTCTGCCAGTCTCTCACCACCCTCATGGGGAAGAATTTCATGACTCCAAAACCCCTGAAATTTATTATGGAAGTGTGAAAACAACATTAAAGCTTTGAATGTTGCTGACCTGTTTCCTTTCACCCTGGTGCATGACTTCACCTCCATACTATTAGCTTCTTAGGAGAGACTGAGCAAATCTTTCCACAGCCTTTCTGACAATCTCTTGATCATGAATAACATTGGCACAGATGGTGATATTTCTGTTTATGATCATGTTTAACTAGAAAGCTGATAATGTTAGAGTTAAAAGGCAAATGTTTGGCATAGAGCCCAAAAGTTAACTCAGGCAGAAGCTTCATTTGGAATGCACTAAAGTAAATTAAAAAAAAAAAAAGAAAGAAAAAGGAAATTAGTGTCTCTATCATAAGACAATGACTTTGAATCCTGCAACACATTTTGTTATCACAGAATCACACAGAAACATTCAGGTTGGAATAGACCCTCAGGATCACCAAGTCCAACCTAGAACCCTACTCTGTAAGGCTCACCCCTAAACCACAGCCCCAAGCACCACATCCAAACCACCCTGAAACACATCCAGGCTTGGTGACACCACCACCTCCATGGGCAGCACATTCCAATCCCTGACCACTCTTGCTGGGGAAAAAAAAATTCCTAATGTCCAGCCTAAACCTACCCAGCTGCAGCTTGAGGCCATTCCCTCTTGTTCTATCACTAACCTGTGAGAAGAGGCCAGCACCAACCTCTCCACAACCTCCTTTCAGGTAGTTGTAGAGACCAATGAGATCTCCCTACAGCCTCCTCTGTTTCAAGCTAACCATTCCTTAAATTGCTCTCCATCAGATTTCTTCTCCAGGCCCTTCCCAGCTTCCTTGCCCTCCTCTGCCCTGGCTCCAGCACCTCCACATCTCTCTTGGATTGAGGTGCCACAAACTAGACACAACACTTGAGGTGTGGCCTCACCAATGCTCAGTACAGGAGGATAATCACTTCCCTACTCCTGCTGGACACAGCATTTATACACTCTGCTCCCTCAACACCATCACCACCTCTTATTTCTACTTCTAATTTCTTCTATGATCTTTTAAACTGCAAGTAAGAAGGATTTATATTCTGCTTCTTTAAAGCTGTCACAGATCTCAAGCAGAGAGAGTGGAAAGGGGCTAGGAAAAAGTCTTCCATGCAGTTAACAAGCAGCTCTTTAAATAGTGTGACTTTGCCCTGCAGAAAACACCTCTCATTCTTCAACACTGAAGAATTGCATTGTGAAATTGTCATCACTGATTTAATGTATGTTGAATGCTTGCTGCATACCTGACAGCAGCTGAAGGTTACATTTTTGAGCTGCTTATAATATTGACAATTGTGATAATTATATTCCTGCTCCCAAAATATTTTGAGTTCTTCCTACAAAAAAAAAAAAAAAAAAATCCACAAAACCCAAAACTCAGTTCTGTGAAATGAAGCATTTGCAGGAGCCTCTTAAAACCAAAATAACCCTCCAGGCCTTATGTCTGCAGAGAAAAGCTTTAAAGCATAATTAAAACCTATTACAAAATTTGAAAATGTGTGCAAACAAACAGATTAAAAGCCACTATTTAAAATGCTTTTAAATGTACCTCCAAATTTAATCAGAATATTTACTTTTAACTTACTTGATAACTACTCCTTAAATCTACAACAAAAGGAAGCAGTCACTAAAAATTGCTCATCTAGATATTTTGCCTTACCCATTACACTTTTTTTTTTTCTTTTTATAGAGACTTTTCAATTTGTCAGCTGTGTTTCCTCTCAAGTACACAAAAGTCCAAGATGTCTAAGATGGCGGTGGTATTTTCCCTGGAGAGCTCAAGAGCCAAGAGAAGGAAAGAGCCTGAAAGCAGGAATGTATTATCACTCATCAGGGATGGAAGGGACCTCAAGGATCATCCAGTTCCAACCTTCCTGCCATGGGCAGGGGCAGTTTCCGCTAAATCAAGTTGCCCAGAGCCACATCCAGCCTGGCCTTCAAGCCTTCCAGGGATGAGGCTTCCATCACCTCCCTGGGCAACCTCTGCTAGTGTCTCATCACCCTCATGGGGAAGAACTTCTTAATGCCTAATTTAAATCTCCCTTCCTCTAGCTTGGATCCACTCCCTCTGGTCCTGTCACTACCCAACATCCTGAAAAGTCCCTCCCCAGCTTTCTTGTAGCCCTCTTCAGATCCTGGAAGGCCACAAGAAGGTCTCCTCAGAGCCTTCTCTTCTCCAGACTGAACAGCCCCAACTCTCTTGGTCTGTCCTCATAGGTGAGAGGATCTCCAGCCCTCTGATCATCCTTCTCTGGACACGTTCCAGCAGATCCAGATCTTTCCTGTAATAGAGGCTCCAGAACTGGACACAGTACTCCAGGTGGGGTCTCACCAGAGCAGTGCAGAAGGATAGAATCACCTTCCTCAACCTGCTGGCCACACTTCTCTTGATGCAGCCCAGGCTCTGGTTGGCTTTCTGGGCTGCCAACCTACACTGGCAGCTCATATTGAGCTTCTCATCTACCAGTACCCCCATGTGGTGTTCTTCAGGTCTGCTCTGAAGCCAGTTTAAGAGGTGGGTGGTGATAAAGGTCAATTAAATTACAAGTGCTACTACTATTTCACAGATGCACATCTTATTTATGATTGGGGGTAAATCATCAACACAGAGGCCACTCTCTGGTAGCAGAACTCTGACCTTGCTGATGGAGGAAAAGGTGCCTCATACTTCAGTCAGCAACAAAACACTGATTTTTTTCTTTTTTTAGCAGTGTGCAAGATATGTTCTGTGAGACTGGACACGTAGTGAGCAATATAATAATTTCATCCATCACCTCCTTTTCAGGGGGAGTCACTACTGTAAAATTGGAACTGTAGCAAACAAGGGGAATTGAGATATTTTAAACCCTACAGAAGCTTGTGCTAACCTTACAGGTGCTTCTACAGAAGGATTTTAATCTGCAGAAGACAGCCAGGACCTCTTAACACAGAGGATGTCAGAGATTCATTGCTAGGTCAGCTTTCTTGACTTCTCTTCTTAATCAAGACAAAACAATCCAAGTGCCATTTTGAATGGCAAGCCTCTTGGTGATGTCTTTGCTAATGGAGATTCATTGTGAAGGCAGCACAATGGATTGAAGAATTTTGAAGTCAGTTGGAAGCACAAAAGGCAGTAATTAGCATTCCCTGCTTCTGACTCTAAGAAATTCCCACAGTCATTGAGCTGGCATTCAAGCTTTCATGGCTGAATTAAAAACTCACCCTGACAAAGAGTCAAAAACACTTTTGCAGTGGGTGAAAAAGACACAGATGCAATGAGTAAAGGAGTTTTGCAAGTAAGGCAAAAATCACAGGTTCTTACAAAAATCTGTTCACCTGTAAAATGAAAAATCTCCTTCAGGTACTGGAAGGTCTCCCTGGAGACTTCTCCTCTCCAGGATGAACACCTGCAGTTCCCTCAGCCTGTCTTCATAGCAGAGGGGCTCCAACCCCCTCCTCTGGACCTGCTCCATCAGCTCCATGTCCTTCCTATACTGAGGGCTCCATACCTGGATTGAGAACTCCAGGTGAGGTCTCACCAGAGCAAAGTAAAGTGGCTGTATCGAAACTATTAAACTAGTAGTTTTTTGTTAGTCTCATTTAAAATATCATTAGGAAGATGCCAAAGGATCAATACAATTAATCAGCTCATCAAGCCACCAGTAAAAATGTTTTTTATATATCATCTCTTTAAAAGGCTGCAATAGGAGCACAGGATGTTAGGGTTTGGAAGGGAGCTCCAGAGATCTTCCAGTCCAATCCCTCTGCCAGAGCAGGACCAGAGAATCTAGAGCAGGTTGCACAGGAATGCATCCAGATGGGGCTGGAAAGTCTCCAGAGAAGGAAACTCCACAATCTCTCTGGGCAGCCTGTTCCAGTGCTCTGTCACCCTTACAGGAAAGTTCTTCCTCATCTTGAGGTGGAACTCCCTGTGCTGCACTTTACATCTATTGTCCCTTGTGCTATCACAGGACACAAGTGAGCAGAGCCTGTCCCTTCCTTCCTGACCCCCAGCTCTCAGATACTTATAGACATTGATTAGATCCCCCCTCAGTCTTCTCTCCAGACTGACCACCCCCAGGCCTCTCAGCCTTTCCTCACCAGGCAGTGAGGAAAGTCTCACAGCATCCTTGTAGCCCTCCCTTGGACTCTCTCCAGCAGATCTCTGTGCCTCTTGAACTGGGGAGCCCAGAACTCTTCATGTTGAGCTGGAGCTTCCTATGCTGTAGTTTATATCCATTACCCTTGTCCTAATAGCAAAAAAAAAAAAAAAACAACAACAACAAATGCAAACTAGGTGCATTTGAGTACCCTGAAAGGTGTGTAGCAGAAAAAAAAAATAAAAAAAAAGAAAACCTTTTAGGAAAATCTTGAAGCAATGAATTTTGCCAAGTGAAAGAGGCAAGGCAGAGATGGAATTTCCAACATGCTAGCTTGTAACACAGTCACATTGCCCCTTCCAGAAATTAAGCTGACATTTGTGAAGCACAGCTTAGTGGGTTTGCTGACTACTGGGGTATTGATAAAGACAGAGGGATGAAATATTTTCACTTGTAATGAGATCTTGAACACAGTTCTTCTGTACAGCTAATATGCAGCACATCAACTTGCTAGCATCTCATAAAGTAAAAGGGACATTCCATATTAATTTGCAAGTATTACTCCAAATATGCTCTGGATTAGAGAATTGCATGGCATAAATCTTGTGACACCTCTGATATGTGTATTGCTGTAACACCTGGAGATATCCCTTCACTTAAAACAGCTCAGGGTATCAAAAGGAGCTGCTGGATAGATTAGTGTGCCAGTGGCACTGACAAGAATCAAGAAACATTACTCACAGAGCACTACCTTGCCTCAAAGCAAAGAGTTCAGAAATCAGATGCAAGAGAGAAATGAGGGTTCCCAATATGTGACCAAAAGAAGTGTGCACTTTCCTCTGGTGGGACTTAGGTTTAATGAGTAAATAGCAAGAAAAAAATAAACTGATTAATGTTGCAGTTTTTAGCACAAAACACCTCAACTGCCCTCTGACCAAACCACGTTAACCCAGCCTGTGCCTCCCTTGTTACCCTGTTCTTGCCTTGGTTCCCACAGAATCACAGAATGGTCTGGGTTGAAAGGGACCTCCAAAGGCCATCTACTCCAACCCCCTCTGCAGTAAGCACAGGTTGCCCAGAGTCCTCTCAAGCCTCATCTTGAATATTTCCAGGGATGGAACTTCAACCAACTCCATGAGCAGTGAGCAGGGACATCCTCCATCAGATCAGGCTGCCCAGAGCCTTGCTGAGTCTCACCTTGAATATCTCCAGGGATGAGGCTTCAACCACCTCCCTGGGCAACCTATTCCAGAGTTCCACTACCCTCATGGTGCAGAACCTGTTCCTAACATCCAATCTAAATCTACTTTTTAGTTTGAAGCCATTGCCCTTCATCCTCTCACTGCAGGCCTTTGTAAACTGTCTGTCTCCATCCTTCTTGTAGCGCCCTTCAGGTAGTGGAAGGTTGCTATTAGGTCTCCCTGGAGCCTTCTCCAGGCTGAACACCCCCAGCTCCCTCAGCCTGTCCTCATAGCAGAGGTGCTGCAACACCTTGAATCATTTTCATGACCCTCCTCTGGACCCACTCTATCAGTTCCTTCATATACTGAGGGCTCCAGAGCTGGATGCAGTACTCCAGCTGAGGTCTCACCAGAGCAAAGGGTCTGAATCACCTCTGCATCAAAAGCAGCAGCCCAGGCTACCAATGGCCTCCTGTGCTGCAAGCTCACACTGTCTGCTCATGTCCAGCTTCTCATCCATCAGCACCTCAAAGTCCTTTTCCACAGTGCTGCTCTCAATCACCCCATCCCCAGAGTGTGTACTGACAGTGAGGATTGTTCTGGCCTAGGTGCAGGATGCTGCACTTGCTCTCATGGCACCTCATGGATCTCAACCCTGTTGCTCTAAGGTCAGACCAGTGCTGGGCCACTGAGGGCCAAACTTTCCTGAAATTATTTCTCTCTGCTCTAGAGGCAGAGATTTTCAATCTCCGTATTTTCAATCTTAGTGTTGCAGGGTTAGGTTGGGTAGGTAAAAGCCTGTTTGCCAGTCCTCTCCCTTCACATTCCACCCTTCCAGCCTCCACTATTTCTTTTGAATTCCTCTTGCACTTAGGTGATGAAGAATTAATGATGTAACACAAGTGAGACATATTAGGCACCTCCTGGAGATAAGTATCATGTGAAGCATCTTATACTCTGCTTTGTTATCTTAGGAAGACTTGAACAGAAGTATGTTAGATGCCTTTGCAGCCAAGAATAACTTTGATTTAAAACAAACTATGCTGAAGAAGATGGACCCCAATGAAGTAAATTTGGGTTGCTATTTGTACAGTCACTTAAGGATTTCAAGTTGCTTCTCTTAATAGAAAAGGATTTGTGGCACTTTCATGAGGTTAATGGATTTTCTGGCAAGTGAGATTATGGTATTAAAACAGCTCTGTATGTGCCCCACAGGTCACTTAGCATTGCTTTATTTTAGGTTCATGCAGCCTGATGTTCATCTGGAGTGATCCTCCTAATTTACCTGCCTGTATATACACTCAAACACCTGTCTGAATATTGATAACCTTTTCAGATAGACAGAACAATTCTCCATATTTCCAATTGTTTTCAAATTTAAAATAAATAAGCAAATAAAACATCACAACAGGAAAGAAAAAAAAAAAAAACAAAAGTGGGGGAATCTATTTGTCTTAATTTTCCATATGCTTCCAACCCTCACCACTGCATACTGCAGTTTCTAAAGACATCAAGAGCAGACCAAAGGCAGCCAATTTTGAATCTGGGCATCAATCACTAACACCCACAAATGCCACATGAGCTGCTCTGTGTACCCAGGGCCCTATAAGCCTGCTAAATGATGCTGGGAAAAAAAAAAAAAAAAAAAAAAAAAAGATCCAAATTTCATCCTGGCAGCAGAGGGGAAAAAAAATAATTGGAATATNAGCTGGGAAAAAAAAAAAAAAAAAAAAAAGATGATCCAAATTTCATCCTGGCAGCAGAGGGGAATAGAAATAATTGGAATATAGGAACAGTTAAGGGAGGTTCCCTTTGTTAATCAGAGCTCACAAGCCCAGATTCTGCATTTAAAACTCTGCATTGCAGTACTGCATCCAGTCAGCAGCAGATCTTCCATCTGCATGTGGGTAGGAGACCTCAGATATGGCTGCAACCCTGCTTTCAAGAATGAGAAGTGAAAAAGCTGCAGGAGATTCAGAAGTAATCCAGGAGGATTTCAGCATCCTGTAGATGACATGCTGAATGCCAATTATCTCTTCACTGAATGCCAAATGAAGCTTGGGTTTATGCCCATGATTTGCAGCCTTGTGACTGCTAAAATGATACCTCACCAATAATCCCTCTGTATTAAAGCACACAAAGACTTTGCTTTGTTTAGCTCCTCCCTAAGTCAATGAGGCAGAGGATGAATGTGCTTGAGGAGTGAAAGAACTGCTCTCGTCTTCACTTTCTCCAACGCTCTTTGCAAGCAAGACATTTCTAAGCAGATGCTTCCAACTGAAACCAGTTTAGGAGGAAATCCAAATTTCTTCTGAAAGAAGAGGTTTGATGGATAATTTCAGTCACTGGTTGCCTGGGAGAAGAGCCCAACCCCCACCTGCCTACAACCTCCCTTCAGGGAGTTGTAGACATCAATAAGGTCTCCCCTGAGCCTCCTCTTCTCCAGGCTAAACACTCCCAGCTCCCTCAGCCTCTCCTCACAGGGCTGTGCTCCAGACCTCTCCCCAGCCTCCTTGCCCTTCTCTGGACACATTCAAGCATCTCAACATCTCTCTTGAACTGAGTAGCCTAGAACTGGACACAGGACTCCAGGTGTGGTCTAAGCAGTGCTGAGCACAGGGCAGGATGACTTCCCTGCTCCTGCTGGCCACACTATTGCTGATGCAGGCCAGGATGCCATTGGCCTTCTTGGCCACCTGGGCACACTGCTGGCTCCTGTTCAGCTGCTGTCAAGCACTACCCCCAGGTCCCTCTCTGCCTGGCTCTCTCCAGCCACTCTGTCCCCAGCCTGTAGCACTGCCTGGGGTTGTTGTGGCCAAAGTGCAGAACCTGCCACTTGGACTTGCTGACGCCATCCTCTTGGACTCTGCCCACCCATCCAGCCTGGCAAGGTCCCTCTGCAGGGCCCTCCTATCCTCCAACAGATCCACACCTGCTCCTAACTTGCTGTCCTCTGCAAACTTACTAATGGTGGAAAGGAAGAGAACCACAAGTTGCTGCTCCTTTGGGAAGGAGCTTAAAAGTCAGCTTCAAAATCCCGTGGTGAGCACCTGCAGTGTGTTTGCTCTCCAATACTTATCACATGAAACCAGTTTCAGTGGATTGAGGTTTAAGGTCTGAGCACACTGAGCAGAAACAAATTGCTCCCAGCTATGTTTATTCCTGTTTAAATGTCTTTTGATTACTTTTGCTTAATACAAAATTAGAGGCTGCATTGCTCTCTGCCTCTGCACCCTCAGGACCTGCTCTTTTCTTCTTATTGTATCAGTCCAATTTGTTCTTTGAACCAATTAAAACCCTGACTTTTCCATTTGTGCCAAATTAGTAGCAAGATGTACCTTCTTTTTACCCATCATTTGGGAACATTTGCTTTCCTCCTGCCTCGAAAAGAGTCCTAAACTCCAAACCAGATGCTTCATTATATGTCACCTGCATAATTGTTCCCATGTTGCTATGGGAAACTCAGCTCCTTACACCTTTGAAATAATTAGGGCTCAAGCAATGAGTGCTGCTTATTATAAGACCTGGCTGAATAATGTTTGTCAAATGATTTGCTGAATTATGCCACAATAATCATTTGCATGAGCTTAGGGTTGCTGGGTTTCCTATCTGCTGAAGTGTGACAACCAAAGCAGTATCATCCAGCAGATGATTATGTCAGTGTCTGGTGCAAAAGTTTAGATCGGGAAGATCAAAAGGGGAAGACAAAATAGGACTGAAGGAGTGAAGAGAGGAAAAAAAAAAGAAGTTTAATGTGTTGATTTATTTACTGGTTTTAAGATCACACCATGGAAACAAAAGATTACTACCAAAGGACACATCCAAGTGTATGAGGTTGAAAGAAGAAATAAGTGGCTGTGGTTTTCTTTTTTTTTTTTTTTTCAAATGGCCTGCAAGACTTAGTCCATTCCAGAGGTAAGTCAGGGGGGAATATGTGCCTGGCTTCATTACTTTGTCTTCAAAAACGTCGCCTGCAGCTCAACCCCTGCCTCCACCTCTGGAGCCCTCCACACAGGAAGGGCATGAACCTGATGGAGAGGGCCCAGAGGAGGACCTCAAAAGTGATCAGGAGGTTGGAGCACCTCTGCTGTGAAGGCAAGAGAGGGAGACTGGAGAAGAGAAGGCTCTGAGGAGACCTAATAGCAGCCTTCCAGTACCTGAAGGGGCGCTACAAGGAAGCTGGAGAGAGACTGTTTGCAAAAGTCATCAGTGACAGGAGGAGAGATGCTTTAAATTAGAGAAGAATAGATTTAGGTTGGACATTAGGAGGAAGTTCTTTACCATGATGCTGGTAGAACACTGGAACAGGTTGGTCAGGGAGGTGGTTGAGGCTCCATCCCTGGAGATATTCAAGGTGAGACTCAGCAAGAGCAGCCTGATCTAATGGAGGATTGTCCCTGCTGACTGCAGAGGAGTTGGACTCGATGACCTTTGGAGGTCCCTTCCAACCCAACCCATTCTATGATTCTGTATAAACCTACAGAGTAGAAGGTTATTTATTTTTCCTTCTTCTCTTCCATCTGGCTCACAGGTGTCTAAGTACACTACTTCAGTTTTATTCCTTAAAAGATAATAAGCAGACCAATATGATTCACTTAAAAAAAAGGAGGAGAATATGAAGGAAAAGAAAAAAAAACAAACAGAAACAAAAGAATAGAGAAAATTAGAAAATTAGAGAAGTAGATACTAATGAGAAATAAAGTTAATCAGCCTGAAAATAGCTTATATTAAAAATAACAGAGGAAATAAAAAACACTTTCCCAGTTACCCTGAGTAGTGGAGAATTATTCAGAGTGGGCAAAATCAAGAAAAGATATCCTCTGGTCAAAGTCAGTGTTAAAAGTTAATAATACCTAAAAGCTTTTGCCTGATTTTGATTTTCATTTTCATTCCAATTTAATTTCAGTTTTGTTCTGTTTCATTTTTCTTTCATTTAAGTGTATGTCTAGTTAACAAAACTAAGCAATTGGGGTTTATTGAACTTAGAGCATTTTGGAGATTACTGAACTATAGTTCTTCAACATATTGGTGTGTAATTGCATGAGGATTTTTATGTAGAAGTAAAATAAAGAAAATTAAATTAAATTGAAATAAAATAAAATAATGAAATAAAATTGAAATCAAATAAGATAAAATAATAAAATAAAGTAATGAAATTAAAGTAAACT
>VXBD01004354.1:0-24954 GCA_013399975.1 Indicator maculatus | reverse complement strand
GGTTGTGGAGTCTCCTTCTCTGGAGCCTTTCCAACCCCACTTGGATGCATTCCTGTGCAGCCTACCCTAAGTGCTGCTGCTGTGGCAGGGGGGTTGGACCTGATGCTCTCTTGATTTCCCTTCCAACCTCTGATATACTCTGAGACTGTGAGACTGTGATGCTGTGTGAAATCTTTTTGTCATATACAGACATCCTCCAACCATTCCTGCCCCAGCTTTGACCGTCTCGACTAGGACTTAGCTAATTTAACCGCAGTGTTAAAACTGTCAGTGGTACCCTTTGTGCAGTAATTGAACAGTGCTAAGGAGCTCCATGACCTTTGCAAATGCCACTTCCCAACCAGGACTTGATGTAGAGTCTGTGCAAGCACACACAACCTGCTACAAGACGTAACTGCTGCAGCTGTCACACTCCATTTTTTTTCTCCTAATGTCAAACTGGGTTTTGCCTTGTGGTTGGCATATTGAATCCTGTGCATGTTGGGAGATGGCAATTCCTTTTTATATAGTTAATGCAATGCTTTTAGAGACATAATCAAAATGATGGCCTTGAAAAGTCTTTTCTAAAGAGTGAAAGGTAATGTCTTCTGTCTGACAACCTGCTGAGGCTTATGTATTAGGGGTCATCACCAGAAATGGCTGAGAGTTTTGCACTTTCTGTCAGAATGTTGCTTCAGCTGAGGAATTCCAGCATTTATTTCCCAATTAAGATGTAATGGAATAGGTCACCTGGCTCCTAAAATTCTTCATGTTCTTATTAGAATGGAGTTCAAGAGGCTTTTTGTGATGAAGAGCTGCTACAGTGAAAACGATCTAATAATGATCCTATGCTATTAGTATCACAGGCATAAGGGAGAGCAGCCCTGGGGAAAAGGACCTGGGAGTTGTGGTGGACAACTGGATGACCATGAACCACCAATGTACCCTTGTGGCCAAGAAGGCCAAGGGTATCCTGGGATGGATTGGAAAAGGTGTGGTGAGTAGGTCCAGAGAGGTTTTCCTTCCCCTCTACTCTGCCCTGCTGAGGACACATCTGGAATGTTGTGTCCAGTTCTGGGTCCCTCAGGTCAAGAAGGACCTCAGGGAACTGCTTGTCCAGCACAGAGGGACAAAAGTGCTGAAGGGAATGAAACATCTCCCTGAGGAGGACAGGCTGAGGCAGCTGGGTGTCTTTAGACCCAGACTGAGGAGATTGAGAGGTGACCTCAGCAATGTACACAGAGATGTGAAGGGCAGTGTTGGGAAGATGGGGCCAGGCTCTTCTCATTGATGCCCAATGATAGGACAAGAGGCAACAGGTGGAAGCTGGAGCAGGGGAGGTTCCATGTGAACATAAGAAAAAAAACATTCACTGTGAGGGGGACAGAGCCCTGAAACAGGCTGCCCAGAGAGGTTGTGGAGTCTCTTTCTCTGGAGACATTCAAAGGCCACCTGGATGTGTTTCTGTGTGACCTACTATAGGTGATCCTGCTCTAGCAGGGGGGTTGGACTGGATGATTTTTCAAAGGTCCTTCTAACCTCTAAGATTCCATGATTCTGTGATTCTATGACAAGTTTATCTGCATTACTCCATAATGAGACCAGCACCAACCTCTCCACAGCCTCCTTTCAGGCAGATGTAGAGAGCAATGAGGTCTCCCCTCAGCCTCCTCTTTTCCAAACTAACCCTCCCCAGCTCCTTAAGTTGCTCTTCATAAGTTTTATTCCCCAGGCCCTGAACGCCAACAACATTTCAAAAGCCTTCAAAATACCTTACAATCTATACAAAATTTTATTAATTTTTCCTACCTTAGCTCTGCTCAGTTACATCTTCAGAGTTCTAACCTTGAAAACTACAGGAGAGCTCTTGTGTACCATTACTACTGTGTGACTTTTTGTCTTTGTGAGACATAGATGCATTTACTCTTTAAAACAAAACAGATTCCCATTCACCTTTCTTCCTTGCTGACAAAGGTTGAGGCTTTCAATTATGCTACCCATCAATAACCTAACCAATTGCACCTGAATTTTATTGATAGGAGTACTGCTCTTTAAAAGTATTAACACCTTCTATTGAGCTGTTTTGCAGACTGTCTTCCATCAAAAAAAAAAAAAAGTAATTGTGAAGTCTGTTTCCAGTTTGAAGACAAACAACAAAGGTTTCAAAAGCATTTAGAGAAATACTTTCAAGCTAGGAAGCTGTGTGACCTTTACCCAAGCAACCCAAGCCATGCTCTAGCAATAAAATATTTCTTTAGATAAACAGTCTTTTGGCTGAGATTTCTCAGCTGTGTTGTCCTCAGCTGGGCTAGAAATTCCTGCTTAAAGCCTCCTTGAGAAATCAATTTATGTCTCTTCTCTCTTCCACATATATTTTCCTACATATAGGAGAGATATAGGTAAAAATGCCAACTATTGGGTCAATTTTGAAGCCAACCCCCAAATGTAATGGTATTATTTTGACACATTGTCTGTATCTGCTCACATGGCAGCATCTTAGTCATGACATACAGAAGTGTGTCACAGTCTGGTCAGAAGAAAAGAGGGCTAAGGTCAGCTCTGGAACTGTGCACTGGGAAACAAAGACATCCAATCTTTGATGGAAATGGAAACCTGGGTAGCTGGCACNTGCCAGGGAATGATGCTTTGGGATAATATTTTTTCAAGTGCTTGATACCAGAGGGACCATACAGAACATTTCACAGTGTGCACAAAGTAGAACTCAATGTATGTCCTTGTTCTGTCTCCCAGGACAGTTCTTTAATGTAATATGGAATAATTAAAAGTCTGTTTGTAGTTTTAACCCATCAAAGAACAGCTGCAGCTTAATTAACAACGACAACAACAACAAAAATATATGAGGAAGATTTTCTTTGGTTCTGGTCCCCACTCTGTGGGTTTGGAGCCCCAAACTGGACACAGTATTCCAGGAGTGGTCTTAGCAGGGCAGAGTAGAGAGGTAGAAGAACTTCCCTAGCCCTGCTGGACACAGCTTCCTTTCTGGTTCTTTCTGGTTCCTTTCAATCTGTATTTTTATTTATACTACAAGGGCATGCAAGAATCCTGCTTGTAGAGTATGTAGCCATGGTAAAACATAGTCCCTCACTCAAGTACTCCTCCTTTGAAATAAAGCCAACATACCAATTGGTGAGGAAACAGGAACAAAAAAGGTTGCTTGGCTAAAATCAGAA
Organism: Indicator maculatus; assembly: GCA_013399975.1. Classification (NCBI taxonomy): domain Eukaryota; kingdom Metazoa; phylum Chordata; class Aves; order Piciformes; family Indicatoridae; genus Indicator; species Indicator maculatus. The sequence continues at coordinate 21,784 of VXBD01004354.1, read as the reverse complement.
GAGAGAGAGATTGGAAATTGGAAGAGAGAGAAGATGGTTCAAGATCTTTTACAGGCAAAAAGGAGAGCAGAAGAAAACTTGGACATAGAGAACACCTTTTACTGATGTATTCTGACCAGTACCTGAAGGGGGATTACAAGAAAGATGGAGAGAAGCTGTTTACAAAGGCCTGCATCAAGAGGATGAGGGGCAATGGCTTCAAACTAGAGCAGAGCAGATTTAGATTGGATGTTAGGAACAAGTTCTGCACCATGAGGGTAGTGGAACACAGGAACAGGATGCCCAGGGAGGTGGTTGAGTCCCCATCCCTGGAGATATTCAAGGTGAGGCTTGAGAGGGCTCTGAGCAACTTGATCTAGTTGAGGATGTCCCTGCTGACTGCAGAGGGGGTTGGATTGGATGACCTTTGGAGATCCCTTCCAACCCAGACCATTCTATGATTCCCTGATTCTGAATCAAATAATCTTTATAATGTTAATAATAAAATATGAATGCAGCTCAAATCCAAGATCCACAATAAGGGAAACAATTTTTAATTTTCCACTAGGATTTTTTTTTTTTTTTTAATTTGGTTTCACCTATATGAAGAACCAAAAAGAAAAAGTTAGGGACACTGGAACAGGTTGTCCAGTGTGGTAGTAGCAGCACCATCCCTGGAAGTTTTTAAGGTCAGACTGGATGGAGCAGCATGAGGTAGGGTGAGCTATCCCTGCCCATGACAGTGGGGTTGGAACTAGATGATCCCTGAGGTCCCATCCAACCCTGACAATTCTATGATTTTTTAAACATCTGCTAGAACAAAAAGAAAATATAGAAAACACAGAGTGAAAATCAACAGTCTGAGGTAAAGTACATTTTGTCACGAAGCAAAATGAGTTTCTGTGCATTAACAACACAACTCTGTGAACTAAAGTTGAATCAAAAATTATTTATACCCCTATCATTGCAGCCTTGATTAAAACGCTAATAAACTTAGTCAAAGGGAACCTATTTACTTGAGTGAGCTTTGGCTCACTCCCTTTCTTTAGGCAATGCTCCCATGGTTTGGTTGGTTTTGAAAGGTACTTTGCATGTTATATCTCAGAAAGATTGCATCAAGATTACCAGTTTCTGACACTGAAATGTAGTCTTTAAGATGTTATGAAGAGGAAAATGTTGTGCCACAGCTACTGCTTCATAAATGTCACACTTTATGCAAGATATGTTGGCAATAATATGCAAATTTTATTTTCTGGGCCTGCCTTTTTTTTTTTTTTTTTTTCATTGTGACATCTGGGAATTTAGCTATAAACTGCAGAATGGAATTCTGCCTCTGTTGTTTCAGCAAGAAGCTTTGGTGTTGGTATTTTTCACAGCAGTGCTTGAATTCTGCTGTGCTAGACATTAAAAATCACATTTGGGGGGGTCAAAAATAATAAGAATAAAACAGCTTTTTATGTTTCTGAGCATTTTTGAAAGAAATTTGCATTTCTCCATCACCTCAGCCACCATTTTCTGCACAACACACCTGGCAATCAAGAATGTCCTCTGAACACAGTCACATTGCACTGCTAGGGGTCTGAAAGCCTCAGAGATGAGCTTGGGAGGACAATTATCTGATGAAAAGGATTCTCCCTGTGAAGCACGTAGGCAAACATCATACCCCTGAGGATTTCTTCAGAGGTCACTGCTGAGATAAGCTGCCTGCTATTGAAGATTTAGTTTCCTTGAACTTGAATTTCCTTGATAAATTGCTTCTCCCTCACAAGCTCAGTTTTTGACACAATTTTGCAATGATTCCTGCTTCAATTCCTGTTTTATAGAGAGGATCTTGAAGCTGTTAAAAAAACACAAATATGTGGCATTCTGTAAGTGCATCTGCATGCAAGCGTGTGCCAGGCTACAGCCAGCCCAGGAGGGGGTGGGTTGAACAGAACCAAGTGGATAAAGAAACCTGACCTAGGTGGGCAGAGAGACTTGGTCCCCCCTCCCAGGGAGAAGGGTCCCCAGGTCAAAGTCTACTCCATTCCCACTTCCTCTCCACCAAGCCTATACAAGGGGAGCCATTTCCTATGCTCTCCCTCTTGCTCCTGCTCCTTGCCTGTCCAGGAGGCTGCTCCCTGCTCTTGCTGTAACCACATGGTGGGACCTGTTCCATGCTTCTCCAGACTCCTAAGGACTGCATCTAAAGAGAATCCACACATGCATAAAGAGAATCCATGTTGCATCCAAGGAATCCTTTGCCAGTTGTGCCTGGTTTTGTGTGTATTTTTATTTACCCTTTTTCCTTATACCTTTGTAACCTTCCTTTTACCCAAATGCCTTTTAAATTTTGTTAAACTTACCTTTTAATTTCCAAATCAATTCAAGATTGTTTCTTTCATAATTTTACCTCTCTCTTCTCCTGTCTAATTTGCTTTTCCCCTGTCTAATTTTCTTTTCCCCTACCAGGAAAAAAAAGGAGTGGGGAAGCAATCTAAATCTGTTCCATTTGGGCTTTTGGAGTCTGGGAAAGCTTAAACCACAACAAAGTGTAACAATAAAAACTGCTTGACAATAACAAGTTGCTGGATCTGGGTCCCCAGCTTGCATTAGTTATTGTAAAACTGCTGGCTGCTGTTGGGCTCCCTAGTTCTGCTGTTTTGAAGTGGCATTAGAGGAAAAAAAAAAGAATTAAAGAAGAAAAGAAAAGGTAAAATCTCAAAGCTTTCAAAGCTCCACCTTGAGAGATGAGAGGGAAAATCCTTTGTCAGTGAGAAAAGGCATACAGAAGAATTCCCTCATGTTACAGATGTAAAATTCTAAGCAAAACCCAAACAGTTTCTGGAAAACAAAGCACCAGAACTCTCTATTTTAGGACTGTCTTGATAAAGGTAGCTTTTCAATCATTCTGAATTAAAGATGCTGTTGTTGTCACAGGTATCATCCACTGCAGTTTAGAACACTTTTTTCCATTAGTAGCTTTCAAAAATCAAGTCTTGGCTATTACACTAAGTAATTGTAACTAAGGGTTATCACTTAAGCCATTGCTGACTTTGTGCAGAGCTCCAAGGGGTCTGAGCAAATCTTTGTTTGTTGGCTCAGCAAACTCTGTTCCAAAATTGAATTCTACAAAAAAGAATTGCACCTCTAAGACGGAAACAGTTCTTCCAGCTCCAGCTTTAAGTAGTCACCACCCATCCCTGAACATGCTAAAGGCCAGTGCTAATTTGAGTCAATGAACAGCAACCCCCCAAACTAAACACACTAAAACAGACATTCTATTTCAGGATAGGAAAATCTTACTGAGGTAACATTTTCAGTCACCTATATGATGATTACGGCTTCACATCTGGTAAAAACACACTGTCAGCAGTGATGATAAAGATGATTCTGCTGCTCTTTCCTTCCATTGCCTCATAACTATCACATTCACTGTATGTGACCTGATGTTGCCTTCTAAGAATTAAACTTACTCCACTACAGAAAGACACCAAGTTGAGGGGGAGTGTGGATCTGCTGGAAGGTAGGAAGACACTTCAGAGAGACCTGGCCAGGCTGGGTGGATGGGCTGAGGCCAGTGGGATGAGGCTTAACAAGACCAAGGGCAGGCTCCTACACTTTGGCCACAATAACCTCATGCAGTGCTACAGACTGGGGGATGAGTGGCTGGAGAGCAGCCTGGCAGAGAGGGACCTGGGACTGCTGGGTGGCAACAGCTGAACAGGAGCCAGCAGTGTGCCCAGGGGTCACAGAAGGCCAATGGCATCTTGGCTTGGATCAGGAATAGTGTGGCCAGCAGCACTAGGGATGGAATTCTGCCCTGTACTGGGCACTGGGGAGGCTTCACCACGAGCACTGTGTGCAGCTCTGGGACCCTCACTGCAAGAGAGAGATAGAGTGGGTCCAGAGTAGAGTAACGAGACTGGGGAAGGGAAAGTCTGATGAGGAGAGGCTGAGGGATCTGGGGGTGTTCAGCTTGGAGAGGAGGAGACTCAGAGGGGACCTTACANGGGATGGAATTCTGCCCTGTACTGGGCACTGGGGAGGCTTCACCACGAGCACTGTGTGCAGCTCTGGGACCCTCACTGCAAGAGAGAGATAGAGTGGGTCCAGAGTAGAGTAACGAGACTGGGGAAGGGAAAGTCTGATGAGGAGAGGCTGAGGGATCTGGGGGTGTTCAGCTTGGAGAGGAGGAGACTCAGAGGGGACCTTACAGCACTCTACAACTACCTGAAGGGAAGTTGTAGTAAGGTGGGGATCAGGATCTGCTCCCAGGCAACTTGTGACAAGATGAGAGGGCATGGCCTGAAACTGCCCCAGGGGAGGTTTAGGTTGGATGTTAGGAAGCACTTCCTGATGGAAAGGGGAATTAGAGACTGGAACGGACTGCCCGGGGAGGTGTCCCTGCAGGTGTTTAAGGCAAGATTGGCTGTGGCACTTAGTGCCATGGTCTGGTGGATGTGGTGATGTTAAGTCATAGGCTGGACTTGATGATCTCAGAGTTCTATTCCAGCCCAAATAATTCCATGACTCTGGGACAACAACCAACTCTAATTCCTAAATTTTATTGCATAGCCCATTGTGAAGAGCAAGAATACTCAGGATGTATTCCAGTTCTATGACATAAACATATCTGACAGAAAGCAGCAGAAGCTGCAGAAGGACTGACTGAAAGTAGCTAAGCAACATAAACCCCATGGCTTTTAAACTTTCCTGGAAGTCCGGACAGAATTGGATTTTTGTCTTGGTTTCTATAAAAGCAACAGAACCTGCACATTTGTGTGATAGTCAAAGTGCAAACCACCTCAAACTGCTCTGTTAATGGTCCTTACCTGAGATATAGAAGTGAAAACACAGTTGGACATCCAAGCCAATGACTTTATGAAATGCTCCACTGAGCAAGCCAGAGGTAATATCATCTGTAAGAATATTAATTTTCTGGTGTAGAGAAACTGGTCATTACATTTGAACAGAGCTCATCACCAGTTTAGAGGGTTTTGCTGAAGAAAGCAAAAAAGATAGAGGCAAAAAAAGAAAAGACATTTAGCTTTCTCTCTGATTTCACTGAGAAAGGAAAAATAAAAAAGAAAAACAAAAGGAAGGAAAAAGGAAATTAAAGGAGAGAGAGAGAAAAGGAAAAAAAGAGGGAGAGAAAAGGAAAAATGAAAGAAGATAAAAATGAGAAATAAGAAAAAATATAAATAAAAAGAAAGAAAAGACAGAAAAAATTAAAAATGAGGGAGAAAAAATAAAGGAAAAAAAGAAAGGAAAAAAGAAAGAAAAAAGAAAGAGAAAAAGAAAAAGGAAAAAGCAAAAAGATAAGAAAAGAAAAAAACAAGAAAAAAGGAAAAAGGAGAAAGAAAAAAATGAAAGAGGAAGAAAAAGAAAAAAAAGAAAAAAGAAAAAAGAAAAAAGAAAAAGAAAAAGAAAAAGGAAAAAAGAAAAAGGAAAAAAAAGAAAAAAGAAAAGAAAAAAGAAAAAAGAAAAAAAAAGGGGGAAAGAAAACAGAAAGAATGAAAGAAAATATAAAAGAAACAGGGAAAAGGGGGGAAAATAGAAAAAAGATAAAATAAAGGAAAAAAAAAGAAAAGAAAAAAGAAATTGGAAGCTTAACTTGGAAGGAGAAGCTTCCAAAATTGGAGACTGGCTCCACTCATGGCTATTTAAGCTTTAAGCCATACACAAGAGATTCAGTTCCTGATCAAGAAAGAAACCACTCTCAGGCTGTCTGAGGAAGAAGACAAAGAGCATGGCAGAGGTCACCCCCAGAGTGACCTAAATGCATCCTACATGACCTGGGGATCAATAGATCTTACCTCTTATCACAGTTCAATCTGGCAAACTGCCTTCCTGCTTTGCCTTTTTTACCTGTCAAGGTTTTAAGCTGTTTTTTGAACTCTCTAAGCAGTGCCAAATGACTAGAGAGGCTTTCCAGTAAATACCCCATCTAACATTCCCAGATCTGTTTCTCTTTCTGGAAAAGTCAGTCAGGTCAAAGGGTTTCTACTCTATATGCACACATGAAGCCAAATCCACACTGAGTTCAGTGAGTGGGTAAAGGGCTGTGGACAGTGCTCAGGTTCTTACTGCTTCATTTTTAATGAGGTTAAAACACAAATGGGAGAGAGGTAAAAGGCTCTTCCAGCCTTGGCTTTTTCTTGAGTGACAAGTGATAAGTGATATCTAAAATCCCTCTTTAGGTGGTTTTTCCTTAGGTATTTTCTATTTCTTACCAAACACAGAATCATAGAATCAGTCAGGGTTGGAAGGGACCACAAGGATCATCTAGTTCCAACCCCCCTGCCATGGGCAGAGACACCATGAAGACCTTGGGACATCATGAAGCTATTCAAAGTGAGGCTTGACAGGGCTCTGGGCAACCTGATCTCGTTGAGGATGCCCCTGTTGACTGCAGAAGGGGCTGGCCTAGGTCACCTTTGGAGGTTGCTAATGAAGTTCAACAAGGAAAAGTGCAGAGTCCTGCATGTGGGAACGAATAATACACTGCATCAGTACAGGCTGGGAGGTGATCTGCTGGAGACCAGACCCATTGAGAAGGACCTGGGAGTGCTGGTGGATAACAAGTTCTGCATGGGACAGCAACGTGCCCTGGTGGCCAAGAAGGGGTCTTGGGGGGCATTGAGAGGAGCGTGTCCAGCAGATCAAGGGAGGTTCTCCTTCTCCTCTAGTCTGCCCTAGTGAGACCCACCTGGAATATTGCATCCAGTTCTGGACTCCCCAGTTCAAAAGGGACAGGGATCTGCTGGAGAGAATCCAACAGAGGACTACCAGGATGCTGAAGGGACTGGAGCACTGCCTGATGAGGAAAGGCTACGAGCCCTGGGGCTGTTTAGCTTGGAGAGGAGAAGATTGAGAGGGGATCTGATCAATGTCTATAAAAATTATCAGAGGGCTGGGGGTCAGGAAAGAATGGTCAGGGACAGCCTTTGCTCACTTGTACCCTGGGATAGGACAAGGGGCAATGGATGGAAACCATAGGACAGAAGTTCCACCTCAACATGAGGAGGAACTGCTGCACTGGGAGGGACACAGAGCACTGGAGCAGGCTGCCCAGAGAGGTTGTGGAGTCTCTTCTGGAGCCTTTCCAGCCTTGTCTGGATGTTCCTGTGTGACCTGTGCTGGATTCTATGGTCCTGCTCTGGCAGGGGGTTTGGATTGGAAGATCTCCAGAGGTCCCTTCCAGCCCTTAACATCCTGTGAGCCTGTGATCTTTCCAACCCAGACCACTCTGTGATTCTGTGATCATAGTCTACTATGCCTCTATTCTTTTCTAAAATCACTTCTTATTATTTATTCTAATGCACATGAACAGCACTTAGTGAGTGCTTGATTTGAAGCAGTTATAAATATCCTGAAATATATATATTGGTGTATAAAGAAGTTGCAAAAGTCTTAAAAATATATCAACCCTAAAATATACTTCCTTGATAAAAGGCAGCATTGTTTTTTTTTTCACTTCCATTTAATTACTTTACTTAATAAAAGTAAATTAAATATTTTTTTTATGAGTTGGGAAAGAATGAATAAACATTTAACAAGTATTCTATTTTGTCATTTTTTAATGATTTTTATTCCTTCAATAAAGAGTGAATAATTTAACTTGTCTGAATTAAAAAGTAAAGAAAAAAAAAAAAGAAAATGCTTACTAGAAGAGTTGGCAGTGAATTAACTTCAATGTTTTGCAGTTTTGCATCTCCTGGACTAGGCTACCATGCACCAGTGAGAGACTGCAATCAAATTTCATTTCTCATTTACCACTGCACTGAATAATCATCACCTGAACAATTAATTGATTAAGTGGATTGGAAGAAAAGTCTTTATTTTTTTTTCCATTAAGTGGTTTTCTTAACTGACTTTATGATAGAGGTAAGAGTCTAAAACTGGGACAGAAAAGCCACAACTGCAAATGTCAACCTTTAACCTTCTCAAGTGAAATGACTTCAAAGTAAAGTATTCACCTGACCAATGCACAGCCTGAAAGCTAAATGGGTTGAGATCATTCTGGCTCTAATGACCTAAAAGGGACATGTAGGTCATTCTTTAGCACTCCTCTCTCAGTAAAGCTTCTTAGCACACATGAAACTGTGGGCACTGAAATCTTCATCTCAAAAAAAACCAAAAAAAGTATTTTTAAAACTCCCCAAACTGACCAAGTTTCTATGGCTCATTTACTCTGCCTCCTTGCTCTGTGCAGTGAGAGAAAGATAAGTAGAATTCATGCAGAACTGTGCTACGCTATCAAGGAAGAAAGTGGCTCCCTGGGACAGATAGAATGCTTTCTTTTATGGTTTTAAAAGCCAGCTGCATTTCTGCACTCCATCTCCTGCCACAGCACAGCCCCCATTAACCCCTCTGTGTGGCAGAGCACTTATGCCTGGGGAGAGGAGGGCTTGGAAAGGAGAATGGAGAATGACCTGAGGAAAAAGAGATTATCTGCCTTCTTGTATGGAATTATTCTGGTGTTGGCTTCATATGTTACTGATGTTTTGAGCCACATTAAATCACATTGTTTGCTCCCTGACCTCTTCAGGGAAGCCACTGGAAGTGAGATGCTGAGAGATAGATGAGTGGCAGCACAGAGATATCTCAGTTTGTGGGTGCAAGCCTGAAGGAATCAGAATCAGAGCATTGTATTCCTTGTAGCACCAATGTATGGATGCTGAGACCATGTATTAAAAGTCATTAATACAACATTTCTCCTTCCTAGAGAAGCAAGAGTGGGTTTGGTTCTTTTATAGGCTCATTGGGACCCAGTGGTGTAACTCATCCTAGAAGTTCAACCATATTCGAGCTATGTTCTGGTTTTGATACAGTACAGTGGAGTAACTTAGTCCTTTAGGGAAGTGTTAAGTTGTGAGAAAAGACTGTCTCAATTTTAGGAGCCAGACAGGCTCTCTAACTCTCCTCAAAGTAGTTAAAGAAAAACTCCACACAGGACTGGGTAGAGACACAGAGTATTATTGGAAGTTCAAATGGAAGTGGTGCTCATGAACTACATGCTACAGTGCAAAGCATACAAAATACAAAGAAATCCATAGGCCAAGGTTATCCCAGAACCTCCTGAGGACAAAGATTTTCCCAACCTCCACAAAACCAAGCCAGTCTCAGGCCTAAATGTCCCCCCATGTCTCTCTGCACCCTTTACTGAACCTGTGTGATGCAGCTAAAATTCATCTCATCAGCTCCAGACCCCTGCCAAGGCTGTTCAAAGCTTCACTCCCCTGCAATTGCAAAGATAAGGGAGCAGTATCAGGAAGGAGAGAGAGGAAGGGGGAAAAAGGGGAAGAAACTAGCTGTGCATCCAGTCTTACACTGGAGATGCAGGCATTGTGGGAATTAAATAACAACAGATTACAATTTCCTGTCCACCCCTGGGTGCTGTGGACCTCCTGGAGATCCTCAATGTGGTGGGTTGAAATTTCCCTCCCACATTAACCACACCAGACTAGCTTACACTCAACTTTATAGTTCTTTAAGGCACCCATGTCAAACCATAGCAAAGACCTATGAAATCTATGGGTCAGAGATACTCAAATAAGAAAGGTAAGACTGCAGAAAGAGATTAGACTGTTGGGACAGCAATAGTTAACCACACAAGGATTCAAAAAGAGAAGCAATGACATAAAATTCTAAGGGAAAAACAAGGAGTCCTAATATGGCAACTCAGGGACACTAAGGATGAACCCATTCCAAGGACTGACAGAAGCTGACCCTTCCCATCAGTCTGATAATTGCTTGCACAGCAAAGACTCATCTTTAATGTTAATGCTTAGTGTAATAGCTCATTAGCTTCAACTGCTTATTCTGTGATTTAGCCATTAAATAATTGCTTTGCAATTTTAACTTGTGCATGCCCTGTTTGCAGAGGTACTTTGCTCATGTTAAATGCCTTCTGATCAAATTGACTCAGAAAGGATATGTTACAGTGGTCATGCATAAGCCTAAGCTGGGCCAGCAGAAAGGGACAGAGACCTTGCAGTGGCCTCAATTTACCCAAACCTGACATAGCCAAAGAGAGCCAGTTAGAAAAACATCATTTGTGCTCTGTGTGGGTGGGCAGCACCTAGAACTCCTTTACCCTATTGCTCTTCATGCACCTGAGCTGAGCAGATGCAAACCAGACATAAACCTGAGTAGCTGACATTTCACCTCTGCATTGTCCTCAGCATGTGCTCATGCAAGTGGCAAACCCATTTGCAAGGCAAGAAAGAACAAGAGACAATACACTGAATCCTCCAACTGGAACCTTGAGCTGAATTCAGAGTGTCTGCTTTTTGAGGACTCTTAAGGAGCCTGTCAAGGATTCACAAATCTCACTTGAGCCTCAAAAAGACACTTTGGATCTAGATGATACTGAAGTAAGAAGAAATTGTAAACTCGGTTGTGAGTTCCACATGAAAGAAGAGGGGAGAAGGGAGGTGGAGGAGGGAGGGAGAGTAGTGCAGTGCTGTAACAGGCTGTGCACAGGAGCTACAGCATCATCATCCTTGGATGTTTTCAGATTTCAGCCAGAAAATGCAGAGGAGGGCAAGGAAGATGGGAAAGGGCTTGGAGAATAAATCTTATGAAGAGTGACTGAAGGAGCTGGGGATGGTTAGACTGAGAAACAGGAAGCTGAGAGACCTCATTGCTCTCTACAACTACCAGAAAGGACATTGTAGAGAGGTTGGTGCTAGTCTCTTACAGGTAACTGGTGATAGAAAAAGAGGGAATGGCCTCAAGTTGCATCTGGGTAGGTTTAGATTGGACAGTAGGAAAAATTCTTTCATAGAAAGAGTGGTCAGGCATTGGAATGTGCTGCCCAGGCAAGTGGTTGAATCACCAACCCTGGATGTGTTTAAAGGTGGTTTGGATGTGGTGCTTGGGGATATAGTTTAGGGGTGAGCCTTGCAGAGCAGGGTTCTGGGTTGGACTTGGTGGTCCTGAGGGTCTCTTCCAACCTGAATGTTTGATTCTGTGAAATATTTGCCTAACCTGACCTGGTGATGGCCAAAGGCCCATCTAGAGAGAGAGGTCAGACAAGATGTCCTTTGAGATCTCCACTCAAGCCCAAGATTTCCATGAAATACTACAACACCCTACAGATAAATGACAAACAGCAGTCTCCTGTTGTACAAAATGCAGAGGAAGGTGGATTGTCAGCACTGTTGCTGTTGTTCTACTTATCTCCAAGTGCCTTTTTAGGTTGATTTGCTGTCTACCAACTTGCAGATCAGAATGAAAGCTTGGTAATGACACTGCTGGAACTAACCATTTCCAAGCTAAGTATCTCCTTCCAACAGTCAGGATTTCACAGCATGACTATCAGCCTCCTTCCTTCTAATTTGTTTCCTATAATGACATCCTTCATGCCTTAATCTTTCCTGACTTTATTCTGTCCTTCCAGATCAAATAATGACAGCAGAAGGTTAGCTTTGAAGCACACTGATTTCCAAACTATTTCCTCAGCACAGAAGCTTAACCTAATATCACAATGCAGTTAAGAGAGAAGGTAAACATTTTTGTGTGTATATTTAAATCTTTGCTTGAAAAATGTGAAAGCTCTAACAAATATCCAGAGGAAGTGCTTCAGCTGCCCCAGCAGAGATGCCCCCATGGGCCAAGGTGAGATCCTGGTGGGTCAGGTGGGAAGGCAAAAGGGTAAACTCCATGTTAGAATCCTGCCTGGATGCAAATCACCTTGGATTGTACCATGAACACGCCCCAACAAAGGATAAGATTGCTCACCAGATGGCAGCTGCCCTGGAAGACTGAGGGATGGTGGAAAAGTGTAACAGAAATGGAACAACAATGTGCTCTTGTGGCCAAGAGAGCCAATGGGATCCTGAGATGTATCAAGAAAGCTGTGTCCAGCAGGGCTGGGGAAGTTCTTCTACCTCTCTNATTTCAGCTCAACATGAGGAGAAACTTTTTTCCAGTGAGGGTGCCAGAGCCCTGGAACAGGCTGCCCAGGGGGGTTGTGGAGTCTCCTTCTCTGGAGCCTTTCCAACCCCACCTGGATGCATTCCTGTGCAGACTACCCTGAGTGATGCTGCTCTGGCAGGGGGTTGGACCTGATGATCTCTTGATTTCCCTTCCAACTTCTGGTATACTGTGAGGCTGTGAGACTGTAAATGTGCAATGGGTGGACACCACTGGAATGTGCACAGAGAAGATCATCTCTACCCTAGAAAGGGAAGATGGTGAAAAGGATGCAATGGATTCACCACCAGGCATAAGAAACCTCTGATGTGTATTGTGTGTATGGACAGGTAAAAGGTGAGGGAGGAGGTGGAGCCTCCCACCCCACATGCTGGACTCCTGTAAACACACAAGGAATACACAGGAAGATTCCCTGGGGACAATACCTGGACACATACCTAAAAAAAATCCCTGTGACTAAAAAAAAAAACTGATAAAAGACTTGAGTGCTGACTGCTCAGGAGGAGAAAGAAGATGACATCACTTCCTGGAAACCTCACAGGACAACACAAAATGAAAATCTCTTGGACTCTGAAAACTCTCCCTCTCCCCACCTCTGGCCCATGGCAATATAATCCCTTTCCTGCTATCTCTCTCTTGCTCTCTTCTCTCTCCCTCTCCTTCCTTCCTCTTCCATCCACTTTATTCTGTCAATAAATAGCCTCACTTTGATATTTGGCAACGTTTGTGCCTCTAATTTCATGACATGGGAATGTTCAAAAAGAACCAAGCCTCTTCCCCTCCAGACCAAGACATTTTATTGTGGGATGAGATGTGGAGTAGCTGTAATTCCTGAGACACTGTGTGCATCAGCTCTGAGGGTGCAGAAAACATCATTTTGTCTGTGCTCTAGCCAGGCACTTAGAACAAGAGAGTTCTTAGCAGGCAGAATGGGGAGAGCTTGAGAATATAGCCAAGGGAAAGAAAAAAGGGTGAGTGATGGGTGAGGACATAGTGTGAGGCAGTGAGAAATAGCAAGGAGTGAGACATGAAGGGAACAAGAGAAAGCAAACTGGGCAAAGTGCCTGGAGGGGTTTCTCCTGAACATTACTCCAGCAGTGCTCCTGTTGTCATCTAGGGATGCTGAACCAGGCATGTTAGTAGCTCAGCTCCACAGGTGTGGTAGTTTCAGGCTATGCCTTTAAAATTTTTTCACAGATCTTGAGCAGAAAATGGTAAGATGTAAATAAATCACTACTGGGCATAAAAAGGAAAAGAGTGAGAATTCCAAACGATCCCATTGGAGAGATATCTACCATGAGATTTGGTTGCCAAAACAATCTCTCTCTCTTCTCACTTCCTTGGGCCAAGAAATACTAACTTTGTGCTTCTGCTGGCTTCTGTTTGACCTTGGCTGCATTGTTTTAGCTGAGCCCAACAGCAACTTTCTCTGCTCCTTTCTCTTGTCCCTTTTGTACAGGAGGATAAGGGGGGGTCAGGGAGTGAGAAACTAATATCTTTCCCTGATCCTTGGCCTGGGGGGTCCTTGTGCTGTTTATTAACTGTAAATACCTGTAAATATTGTATATTTTGTATATATTCATTGCATTGTAGATTGTAGTTTTGCTTGTAAATAGAGCTTTCATTTGCTTTCATCTGAGCTGGTCTGGCAAAGTTAATGTTGGGGGGGAACACACAACAGGAAACAGAAAGCCAAAGGAAACCCATCAGGATATCACAGTATCTCACATTCTATCAGAGGTTGGAAGGGACCTCCAGAGATCATCAGGTCCAACCCCCCTGCCAGAGTAGCATCACTTAGGGTAGTCTGCACAGGAATGCATCCAGGTGGGGTTGGAAAGTCCCCAGAGAAGGAGACTCCACAACCCCCCTGGGCAGCCTGTTCCAGGGCTATGGCACCCTCACTGTGAAGAAGTTTCTCTTCATGCTGAGATGAAATCTTCTCTGTTCAAGTTTGAACCCATTGCTCCTTGTCCTATCACTGTGCACCACCCAAAAGAGCCTGGCCCCCTCCACTTGACACCCATCCCTCAGATATTGATAGACATTGATCAGATTCCCTCTCAGCCTTCTCTTCTCCAGACTAAATAGTTCAGACATGAACTATCTCAGTGCAGACATGAAATTTCTGTAACTGAGGGCATGCAAAGGAGCAACAGCACTGGTAGCACATCTTTCTGCTTTCAGTATTGCAGTGGCCATAATCCCATTTTTCTGCAGCTGGTTGGAGGAAGGGGAGTCTTTAGATGAAGTCTGGCATGACATTCCAACTTATCACCCAGATCTGTTGCACACTGCCTGCCAGTGTTCTGTGATCACTTCCCTCCAAACACATTCAGGACTGGACACATTTTCAGCCCAACTTCCCCCAAGTTTTTCAAGCCTGCTACCCAAGAAAACAAAATAATCCTATTAAATGTTTTCTGCCTGCCCTCATTGTTGTACAGCAGCACATTTCTCAAGCAATGCCATTTTCTCCAAGCTCTGCAATGAGCCATTGCCAGCTTTTTTGTGCAGCTGCCACTGTTGCTGACTGGCTTTTGTAAGAAAGAGTCATTGGCAATTTACTGTTTTGCCCTGCATTTTCCCAGGGTAAGAGCCCTTACAATGAAAAGACTCTGAAGCTGGTCACCTAAGCTGTCTCAGGTCATCTGGGAAGCTGGCCTGTTTGCAAGAAATGGCTGCAGCCTCTGAGAAACCATTACCAGCTTATGGAAACTTTGCAGAGTTAAGAGAGCTGAACTCATGCCTGAACTAAATCAGAATAAAAGAAGGCACAGAGCCTGGGGAATTAATTGCTTTATGTGTTGTTGAGGCTTGAAAGGGCAGGAGGAGAAGAGGGTGCACTGTAAATCCAAAGGCACTCTTGAGTATCTTGATCACTTCTGCTCAGTCCTTCACCTTTCACTACTACTTGCCAGCTGCTTCTCCATCTGACTAGGCTGATCCCTCCTGTTCATGGGATTAGGACAACTGCTAACATATTTTAAAAGACTCCATGCCAAAACTTTTTGCAAGGGGCTTTGCCAACTTGCCTCAAGCGGCAAGATTAAAAGCCACCCACGGTTTTTATCTATGGCACTCTACAGCTCAGCTTTGGTGCTACTGTTGGTGACACCATAAATGACATCTGGCTTGGTGGGGTGGGGACGTTTGAGAGGAGAGAGTTTGTGCAGCAATATGTCACAAGCACTGTCTGCCAATAAAATACAGGTACAATCTGAGCTGTGTTCATTCTTTTAAAAATCACATTTCAAGCATCCAGATGTCACAGTTCAGTGGGAGTGTAGCTCTACTCGATTCAAGGAGCTAAGACTCTGACTTGCTACAACTATGGCAGCACAGAAAACTTTATTCTTTTATTTTGAAGCAAAACAACTGCAGTGCTTGAGGCTTTTGGCAGAGGACTAGGAAATTCACAGGTAACCAAAAAAAATAGTGGAGGCCTTGATCTTACTTGGTTGTGGCCTGCAGGAGTGTCCTGGTTTTGAGCCATGAGCTGCCCAGGGCAAAAGGGCAGAAAAGATATTTTGCAGAATCACAGAAACACTCAGGTTGGAAAAGACCCTGAGGGTGATCAAAACCCTGTCTCTACAAAGTTCTCCCCTAAACCACATTCCCAAGCACCACATCTAAACACATTCAGGGTTGGTGGCTCAACCACCTCCCTGGGCAGCACATTCCAATGCCTGAATGGCATTTTTGCTCCTTTCCCAAGGAGTGAAATGAAAATGCTCCACACTGGATTGGAAGTTTAAATGGAAAAATCTATTTATAAATATATACAAAAGGTATTCAGGAAAAAAGAAGTAATTCATCAGTCAGGCTCAGTTCTTCATCTGGACCTACCAGGCTCAAAACCTTCCAAAAACCTCCACCTCACTCAAGCTCAGCAGGACCAAGAGCAGCCAAACTGCCCCCACTAGATCCAGGTCTACCACAGGCTTCAACAGACCCTGTGGTGCAGCTGGAAATTCACTGCCAGTCAAGGCCAGGAGAAAGCCTCTGCCCCACAAACTACAAACATAACAACACACAGCCTGAGATGGAGAGAAGAAAGGGAGCTGTGGTTGTACTCTCCCTTAAATAGAGAGATACAGGGAAACAGAATAGAATAACAGATTACAATATCCTGGGACAAACTGCCTGTCCCCCTTGGACTCTCTAGCGTCTGGAGGACTTTTCTTAATGGTTATACCAATAAAATCTTGATTTTCCTTAACCTACAACAAAGGGGGAAGGGAGAAGAGAAAAACCTGACGGTGCATTGCTGACAGCTCCACTGCTCACCCTCTAAACGGCCACACTATCAGACACAATAAGAGCCAGAGCAGGACCATAGATTCTAGCTCAGGTCACAGAGGAGCACATCCAGGCTGCCCTTGAAAGTCTCCAGAGAAGGAGACTCCACAACCTCCCTGGGCAGCCTGTTCCAATGCTCTGTGACCCTTACAGTAAAGAAGTTCCCCCTTGTGTTGAGGTGGAACCTCCTGTGCTGCAGCTTCCATCCATTGCTCCTTGTCCTATCACAGGGAGCAAGTGAGCAGAGCCTGTCCCCTCCCTCCTGAACCCCAGCCCTCAGAGATTTATAAACATTTATTAAATCCTCTCTAAGTCTTCTCTTTTCAAGACTGAAAAGCCTCAGGTCCCTCAACCTCTCCTCATCAGGCAGTGCTCCAGTCCCCTAATCATCCTCTTAGCTCAGCTCCTTCATAGCAAGTCAGAAATGAGAAGTGTAAACATGTGTAGAGATAGCATTCTGAGGACATAATCACTTGAGCCTTATCTTTTAACTCACTGCTCCCTTTCCCTTGCCCTGTTACTCAGAGAGAGGACCTATTAGACTTATTTCTGCTCAGCACTGAAGTATGAACAGGGAAATGACCACTTCTAATGTCATTTTCTTTTTATAATGCATTAAACCTCTCAGGTTAAAGTAATGGTGCCCAGGGGAGACATCTAAATTTTAACAATTACCTTTAATAGCAACTAAGCACATGTTAAATGGAACACTTTCACCCATGCCCTTTGCCTTTATTTTTACAGGCAAAATCAAATTACTTAATAAGATTCTGAAGTGCTAGGACTGAACAATTTTCTTTTTTTTTTTTTTTTTTAATTTCACACAATGTATCAGGCATCAAATTTGATCCTTGGTGCAGAAGAGGATCGAATTTTACATCTTTCTCAGCCTTCTGAAGTTTATCTTACGCTAGATATCCTGTTGTGTGTTTTACTTTCATGCTGCTTACCAGTGAATTTCTTCAGCTGTGGAAGAGTGGTCAAAGACAGCAGTTAACCTGCTCATGTGGTCTGATCAAAGAATGATCATAGAATCACTGAATTGTCAAGGTTGGAAGGGACCTCAAGGATCATCTGGTTCCACCCCCCCCGCCATGGGCAGGGATGCTTTCCATTAGATCAGGATGCCCAGATCCACATCCAGCCTGGTCTTAAATACTTCCAGGGATGGGACTTCTACCACCTTCCTGGGCAACCTGTTCTAGGGTCTCACTACCCTCATGGTGAAGAACTTTTTCCTATTATCCAATCTGGATCTACCCACTTCTAGTCCTGTCACTACCCCACATCCTAAAAAGTTCCTCTTGTAGGCTCCCTTCAGATATTGGAAGGCTACAAGGTCTCCTTGGAGCCTTCTCCAGACTGAGCAGCCCCAACTCTCTCAGTGTGTCTCCATAGCAGAGGAGCTCCAGCCCTCTGCTCATCCTCATGGCCCTTCTCTGGACATGTTCCAGCATGTCCATATCCCTCTTGTAACAGGGACACAGTACTCCAGGTGGGGTCTCACCAGAGTGGAGTAGGAGAGGAGAATCACCTCCCTCAACCACACTTCTCTTGCTGCAGCCCAGGCTCTGCTTGGCTCTCTGGGCTGCAAGCGCTCACTGCTGGCTCATGCTGAGCTTCTCACTCACCATCACCCCCAAGTCCTTTTCTTCAAGGCTGCTCTCCAGCCAGTCCCTGCCCAGCGTATATTGGTGCTTGGGATTGTCCCCACCCAGATGAGGCCTTACCTTAATAGGTGAGGTCCTGATTTTTTTTTTGTAGCTGGTGAGAATCCAAATGTAAGTTAAAACCTTCTCACAAATGCACATGTACAGAATAAGTGCAAATGTTCTTTTGTGCTAATTTAACTAAACATGAAGAAAATTCTGCTTGTGATGTGAAGGTATTAGAAGAAAGGAGAAAGTCAAAATACATCTTGTTTTCCCCTTGGAAGCTTTAAGTTTTGTGAAACTTAGAGACTAACATCTTTGTAAGGATTTGACCTTAGATATTAACTCTATGGTTAGCCAAAGCAAAAAGACATCTCTTTATTCCATGCAGTTACATTCACCCATTTGCTTCTGCTAGTTCTGAAGCAAAGGAAAATGTAGGAAGCAGGAGAAGAAGCAAAAATCTTGTTGCAGACTTTCACCTGTGGAGTAGTCACATATCACAGAATCACAGAAATGTTCAGGGTGGGAAAAACCCTCAGGATCACCACTTCCAACCAGCTACCCTGCTCTGCATGGTACAACCTAAATCATATCCCCAAGCACCACATCCAAACCACCTTGAAACACATCCAGGGTTAGTGACTCAACCACCTCCCTGGGCAGCACATTCCAACCACTGACCACTGTTGATGGGAAAAAAATTGTTCCTACTGTCCAGCCTAAATCTACCCAGTTGTAGCCTGAGGCCATTCCCTCTTGTTCTATCACTAATTACCTGTTTCACTACAAAAGAAATCAGCTAATTCTGTTGGCTTTTTGAAGATCAATCCCAATGTAACGAGAACCTTTTTCTTAACTTTGAATAAATGCTAAACCATTTGAGAAGTCAACTGTGCCCTGCAGCCTGCTAGCAAGTCCTTTGTCATGGGTTTTTTGGCTAATCATTACTCATTCTGTGATGACTCATTGAAATGTACACTTCTGTTGCTGTACCTGGATTGCTCAGACTGGGAAGCAGAAGGAAGAAATGATTTCTGAAATCACTGAATCACAGAATGGTAGGAGCTGGAAGGGACCTCAAAAGCTCATCCAATCCAACCCCATTTCCAGAGCAGGATCACCTAGAGCAGATCACACAGGAACTCATCCAGGCAGATCTTGAATATTTCCAAAGAAGACTCCACAACCACCCCTGGGCACCCTGTGTGACCCTCACAGGGAAAAATTTTTCCTTCTGTTTGCATGGAACTTTCTGTGCATCAACTTCCACCCATTGCCCCTTGCTCTGTCATTGGACATAACCAAGCAGATCCTGACTCCATCTTCTTGGCACTCACCCTGCACATCTTTACCACAGGAATGAGATCACCCCTTGGTCTCCTCCTCTCCAAACTAAAGAGACTCAGCTCCCTCAGTGTCTCCTTTTCATCTCATCAGTGTTAAAATTTCACCCAGCTTCAGATGCCAAACCACTTTTAAAGCCTCAGCCACCTTTGCATGGGGGCATATCAAACACTGGAGCTCCATAAATAGCAGGATGTAAACCACACAAAATCCTCTGGGCATAAAGATGATTTGCTATTTCATTTCCCCTTAGCCTGTAATCCATTGTCAGCAACACAACTGTACAAATGCTGCATAATATATCAAGCCAGACAACTCCATAATTACTGTGTGCTTTTGCATGGGGCATTCTTCATCTGCTCAGCTGCTTGCAGCTAATGGGCTGTAGCAATCTGCTTTAACAAAGTGGTTGGAACTAACCCTCCTACCAAAGAGTTTCCTCTCCCACCCTAATATTACATAGTGCATGACAGCTATGGAGCATCTCCCCTATGAAGGGAGACTGAGAGACCTGGGGCTGTTTAGTCTGGAGAAGAGAAGACTGAGAGGGGAGCGAATCATGCCTCTGAGGATCACTGCTTTCCCTTCTCCAATTCTTATTTTGAAACCTATACCAAGTAACTGACTGGGGATTGCATCAATGCCTTTTGTTTCTATGGACATTCCTTCTGGTTTCTCTTTCTAAAGCCACTTTTACAGGCTCACAGTTGGTTGTGTGGTTATTGGAGGATAAGTGTCCACTTACTAATCACAGCATCACAGTCTCACAGTAGATCAGAGGTTGGAAGGGACCTCAAGAGATCATCAGGTCAAACCCCCCTGCCAGAGCAGCATCACTGAGGGGAATCTGCACAGGAATGCATCCAGGTGGGGTTGGAAAGTCTCCAGAGAAGGAGACTCCACAACCCCCCTGGGCAGGCTGTTCAATGCTCTGCCACACTCACTCTAAAGAAGTTTCTCCTCATGTTGAGGTGAAATCTTCTCTGTTCAAGTCTGAACCCATCATTCCTTGTCTTATCACTGCACACCACCCGAAAGAGCCTGGCCCTCTCCACTTGGCATCCACCCCTCAGCTATTGATAGACATTGATCAGATCCCTCTCAGTCTTCTCTTCTCCAGACTAAACAGCCCCAGGGCTCTCAGTTTCTCTTCACAGGGGAGATGCTCAAGTCCCCAGATCATCCTTGTGCCCAACATTGGGGCTAAATAAAATAAGCTAATTTTAAAGTCTCTCCCACAGCTCTCTGTTGGATTCTCTCCAGCAGGTCTCTTGTCTCTCTTGAATTGGGCAGCCCAAAGCTGGACACAGTGTTCCAGGTGTGGTCTCAGCAGGGCAGAGTAGAAGGGGAGGAGAATCTCCCTAAAATGGTTATGCTTGACAGAGTCCTGCTTTCCTGGATGTGTCTGGACACCTGCCTCTGATGGGAAGTGATGAATGAATTCCTTGTTTTGCTCTGCTTGCACACACAACTTTCAGATTATCTACTAAACTCTCTTTATCTCAAACCATGAGTTGTGAGAGAGTGGCTGTGTGGTGTTTAGTTGCTGGCTGGGGTTAGGTCACTGCAAATATTTATACTTAAGGAGAAGGAAAATTAATGCAGAATATGATTACTTTTTTAATAATTTCTGTGTTATGCTATATACTTGAGCAACATCCACTCAGAAAAATCGGTGTACACCTGTAGAAGGAGCAAGGAGAAGAACACTAAATTTACCAGTCACAATATGTGTAGAAGTTTTCTTTGTGGAAATAAAAGGAAAAAAAAAAAAAAAGCAAATCAACTAAATAAATGTTGTGAGCCTTGAAACAGAATCAAAATTAATTGCTTCTGTGCAGTTTTGAACAGGGATTTGTTTTCAACTATGCTAAATAACTCTACTTCAGAAACACATTTTTCCTATTCTCTTAATTTAATAAAATGCCTTAAAAAATTCATGCCATATAACTAAAAATAATAAGTCTTCCATCAGGGGCATTCTGAATTTTCCTGTGTGACAACTTGCCCCAGCTGGGACTCCATGTGGTTGTAAGCACGCCAGAGCTGTAATAATTCAGGCTGCACTTTACCCACACAAGCTGTGATCTGAAGCACAGATTTCAAGCTCCACATTTTAAAACATAAATTGCAATGCTGTGTTGGATTCCTGTCTTCAAATGAACACATCTTTTATGCACAAGAGCCACACCAGTATCCATTATTCACTTGAATCCTGTTAAATCCAAATGCAAACCATGGGTGCAATAGTTCTCCAACAAGCAGTTCACCCCTAAAAGATGGTTGTCTGCAAAAGCCAAACCGGATGAAGATCATCATGATACAGAAAGTGTGTTATAGTTCATTAATTAATTTGAATGATCAGTTTCTAAGCCATATGCCAAAAAAAAAAAAATCCATTTAGGTTAAAAAAAAAAATAAATCTGCATCGTTTCTCATGTAAAATCCATGACACAATCACAGAGGTTGGAAGGGACCTCTGGAGGTCATCTAGTCCAACCTCCCCCCCAGCAGCCAGAGAAGGTTCACCTACAGAATAGAAACATACAATCAGAAAATCAGAGAATCATAGAATCACA